>VZTU01014835.1:23717-44524 GCA_013400835.1 Zapornia atra | reverse complement strand
CAGGGGGGTTGGAGCTCTATGATCCTTGGGGTCCCTTCCAACCCAGACCATTCTATGATTCTATGATTCTATGATTAGGTGTCTCTGAGCTCAGAAAGGAGAACTGTGATCTGTGCTTCTAGAAGGCAGGCTCACCTTCCTTAAATGCTTGGTGTTTGAGCAGTTTGCTACAATGGGGAGAACTGGAAGAGCTGTGAGAGGGAAGCAAAGTCTCGAGGAGAAAAAATCAGAACCAGTTTCTCTTTTGTCACTGAGAGCATTTACTGAAGTTTAGGATTTTACAAAGCTGGAATATAGATCCAAAAGCTCTGAAATTAAGGAATGCAGGTACAGTTAAGATTCAAATACCTTCAGATTTACACCCCCTAGTAGAATGTATTTTGAGAAATTAGTAGCAGTTGTGCAAGTAGCTGATCACACATATCAGTGACCAAAAGAAGCTGCATTATTTGGAGATGACAATAACAACGACATCATTTGCACTTCTTTTGCCTCTTGTCAGATAGACTGGGTAGTGTGGGTAAGAATAACTGTATATGTTGCAGGGTAGTACTCTGCACTGTAGGCAAATTCTTGGGTATATGGAACCTCTGAACCTGAACTGGACAACCCTCCTGCCTGGTAAGTAGTAGCTCCCACAGGTTGGGTCCCTTATACACCTGAGGAAAGAAAAGAGAGGGAAAAAAAAACCAACCCACATGTAATTGTCATACAAAAATTGTGACCTCACTAAGCCCATTTGTTGCATTAGTTACCATAAATATTCCTTCAGAAAGGCACAACACAGAACTCCTGAACACAGGAGTATGGAATTTAAAGATTTATGTTGATATAATATGGAACATAACAGATATAAATATCACACAGGTATGTAAATGTGTACATGTAAAGCACCTACTGGAATTTCAAGTAGGTGGGAAAGAGCTGCTGTGTAGGCCTGTTGTCTTTCTGAAAAGTTCTTATTTCAACCTTAGACCTTCTGAAGAGCTATTAAGAAGCAATTTTGTATTCCAAATCAACCAAACCCCTTTCACCAAGTGCTCTGTTCTTCTCTCAATTTTTTATATAACTTATGAAATGCCTTCCAAGAGTTTATACCAGTTTTTCTTTCCTTGCAGAATATTATGGTGAATTAAAGACAAAAAGCCAACAAAACCACATGTTTTTGTCCTGAGAGCTAGTAAATCCTGCTGCTTCTTCCAGGTGAGTAACTCAAATACATTTCAGGACTGTGTCTCTTTGGTGTATGCATTTGTTGTCCACATGAAGTCAATCACATGTGAAGAATTATTTTGAAAGGGTTGTTGAGATATTTTCCTTACTCTGCTCTAAATCAGAGGCTACAGTTGTCATGAGGATTTGGAGGGACCACACACATGTCTCTAAGCAGCTTCAGATTTGGCTCTGTGCTGCTGAGGGTAGCACGAACAGATAAATCCTGGTTTGGAGGAAGCCCTCACCAAATCTGAAAAGGATGGGGAATCATAAAAGGCAAACTTGCCAGTGAATCATCTAGACAGAGTTTACTGGTATGGAGACACTGTAACACTGGGTATCATGTGGATACCTGCACTCCTCTGTGTTTTGCAGCTGAGGTTTGGCAAGAGAATTTGTATTTCTGCTGTAGAAGGTGCCAGAAAAGGAATATGTCATTGGAATCTGTTGTGGCTTGATGGGCTTTGAGTTTATAGTTGTAAAGTAAGGCTGAAACCTTTGAATGTCTTGGGAAAGTGAGGCAGGCTAAGGGGTAACAGGGCTCGGCTGTCCATACTGGGAGGATCCCCAGGCCACAAGAGATGGCCCAACTGCAGGGCTCAGCTTAGGACATTGCTGACTTGTGAGAAGGCTGCAGAGCCATAGGAGATAAAAGAAGTTAAATTACTGATGAATCGATGATTGTTAATGCAGGTGCAGTTGGTAGTTCAAGGACTCAGGAGGGAAAACACCAACATGGAGAGGTAGGAAGTCTTAAAGGGAAAAAACCCCATGGAGAGCGGCAACTGGGCACAGTGGAGGGTCTCTTTAAAGGAGCCATGCAGGAAGACCAACCTTCCCTGCCTGTCACCTGACCAGCAAGAGCTCGTTGGGAGTCTCCTTGGTGTGGTAAGCACACTAATGTCCAGCTCATTAAATCCTGCTCTGTGTTGTATGTTGCAGTGATTATACCACCACTTTATACACTCCAGCTCTACATCGCCCACTCAGTCTCTCTGTTTTGGGCACATTTAGCTGCTGGTAAAGTGACCAGACAAGGGAGGTTTATGGAAGGGAAGTGGGGCAGTGAAGCATGTGAAACAGGGAAGGTGAATAATATCACATAATTTAGAATAATGAACTTTTAGAAACATAATTTTGTTGTGGTGTTAATACACCATCTGTCTATGAAGTGGCTTCAACATCCCAAGTCTTGGCATTCACAAAGCCATGGGGTTCAGTCACCCAGTAACAATCTCTAAAAATATTTTGGAGCTTTTTTTTTTTAAAATAAATAATTTTGAAAGTGTCTTGGCAGGTGACAATACCCACAGCCTTTGCATGACATGTGAATCATGGCATGGGAGTTAATCCCAGGCCTGCATCGGGGGTTGCTCAGGTGTCTGTTCCCTGTGTAGTAGCCTCTGGTGTTGGTGTAGGATCTTCTGGTGGTCACTGTTATTACTATTTCCTTCCCTATAAATCAGTCTTTAGAGGATGAGCATATTAATTTGTGAGTATATGTCAGTTCACATTATAAACTGCAGTCAGAGGGGAAATTTTACTGGAGACTTCAGTGTTCATGCTGAAGTAAAACAAACTAAAGGACAGTCCAGCCCTGGAAAGAAGGACTTAGAGCTGGATTTCCCCAAACAGCCAACATTACACCAGCATCCCAACCCCTCTGACACATCTTTGAAACCCTCCCAGCATCATCTGGTGTCATAGATCAGTAACTCCACCAAGACTGACTCCAGGGACATCTGTATCAATAGACAGGCAGCAGAAATAGAGTTGTTTTGCAAAGTTTTACTGTGATAAGTAATCAGCAGTGCGAGTAATTAGTTAAATTGTCTTGTACCTGAATGTTTGAAGGGAGTAAGAACCCAGTGCAAAACCATGTTTGGGGTGCCCCAGTTTGGCTGGGACACCTCATGTGCATGAAAAATACTTACCCTTGTAATCTTATTCCTTGCATCCCAGGCCCCCTTGGCTGACACAGGCCAGTTAAGTATCTTAATAACAGCAGCCTCATGTGTGGAGGCAGGTAAGTAAGGGTTTCTGGAGAAGGTGAAATTTAATGTTAATAAACCCTAGGTAAGCACAGAGTAAAATGCAGCACATGTTAAATACAAGTAAGCTTTGCAAGTGCCAACGTGGGCCTTGCTGCCATACCTAAAGTAGCAGCTGAGTGGAGAGGAAATGAATTTCACTTTCTTTGATGATGTACCATTAAAAGCTCGTTACTTCCTCCTCCTAGTAACCCTGAGGATGCACACAATAGTGCTATCTGTCCATTCTCTTGTGGGAAGAGGGCGAGCTCGCCGTGACGGCAAGCTGTTTCTTTGCCTGTGAGCCCTCCAGTCACCCAGGCACTGACTGGCTGGCAGCCCAGCAGGCCACGAGCAGTGTTTTAAGTGTGTTTTGTTCAGTGAAAGGTGCAGAGGTGCAACAGCTCACCCTCTTGATGCTTACCACTGAGGATGGTTCGGCTGTCAGCCCCTGTATCAGTGGTATGTGATCCCTGGGTAAGTCGTGACACCCCCAAGCTCTCTGCCTGTTCCCTACATGTCTCCAGCTTCCCCTGTTCTTCTCCATTTGGATACCCTCTGCCATTACCTGCCAGGCTTTCCCAGCTCACAGCTCTTACCCAGCATAAACTGCACCTGTCATTAAAAGTCATTAAAAGGAAGAATGAGAATACCTCACCTGGGTTTATAGGTGCTGGATCTCTTTCTGGACGGTCTTTTAATGAAGGAAAAAAAAAAGGAAGAAAGAGAAAATAAGTGAGACTGAATGAGGAAAATGTGTGCTTTTATGTAATCAATCCATATGCATTGTAAGCAGCTGAATACATTAAGACTAGGAAAAGTCAGTAGCACCAGTTCTGAGGAGTGGAATTGTGGACAAAGAGCTTATATGAAGAAAAACATCCAGCTTAGAATTCTAAAGATGACATATTAATGGAAACAAGATTTAATTGTTTATTCCTCTGTGTAGGCAGATACTCTGTGCTCAAACATATGCTTTGCATCAGTCCCCCGTGCGTTGCCAACACAAGTATGTATATTTATCGATGCAGCAGAGTGCCCTTTATCCATGTGTAGCTGATAGGGCCAGAACTTTCAAAGAAAACCTCAGTCTGCCAGATAAGCATCAGAGGCAGGATGTTTTCAGTTAATGAGCAGAACGTGCAGTCTCTCCAGTGCCACCCCCTGCCATTGGCAGGGTCACCCTCCACTACCCCAGGGTGCCCAAAGCCCCATCCAACCCGGCCTTGAACACTGCCAGGGTTTGTCAGACAGTTTCCACAAATTCAAGTTCCAGTGGGTGTGAAACTTTGGGAAGTGCAGGGAGGATGAATTCCTAGGAGTGAGGTGACCTAGAGCAAATCTGAATGTATACTGGGTGTGACCTGTCTGCCCCAGCAGCTTCCCCTTCCCTGGCACTTCCATCACTGCAGGTATTTCTCCTGTACAGATGCCAACAGAACTTTCCCTCCCTTGATTTGTATGGACACCAAAGGAGTTACCCCCAAAGTTAAGGCTAGGTCCATGATATGATGCACACGTGGGAGACAGGGAGCTATCCCTACATAAAATCAGACTACAGCTTTGCTAGGTAACTAAGGTGTAAATCCAGAGTAACACTGCATTACTTACAGGTGGTAACAGCTGCTGCTTCAGGAGTGGAAGGAACTGACACATCAGACGAGTTTGTTACTGTGAGAAGAGAGAATAGGAAATTAAACATTGTCCATTCTTTAAATGTGTAGATGACTCACGTGAAAAACAGTGAACTGCTCACCATGGCTCAAGAAATGACCACAAATAAATACCTGGTGGTTCAGCTGTCATGGACTCAGTCGAGACTGGCAAAGAGAAAGTAAAAGGCAGGCTTTAGTAGCTGTGACATGGCTGTGTGAGCAGAGCCAGGGCTGTTACTGGGGAGGGAACTGGTAGTTTACTCCCAGGACCAAGCATTAGACCTGTTCCACTAAAGCTGAAGTCGTACGTACCTGCTGCTGCATCGGGTGTTGTGTTTTCATCAGGGGCTGATGGGTGGGAAAACAAAACCATGGGTTAGCTGTTGCCCCAGCACTGGGTAGGTGTGAGGGACCCAAACCATGGCAGACCTGCAGGTCTCAGGTGAGTGGTAATTGGCCACAGCACCGGGAAGATGCTGCTACTGCCCAGGGTGAGCGATAGCAGTCTGCCTGGAGCGTGAGCAGCATCAGTGGGAGGAAAACAGCCCCAGGCCTGCAGCCTCTGCTGTGGCCTCCAGCAGGATTCTGACCTGGGAAAGGCCCTGGAAGCCTGGGGGATGGTTGCTAAACACCAGTGCAGTGGCTGGGGGATAAGGAGACAGTTACTGTTTGTGATGTGCAGTGCCCATAGCAGTGCTGTGCCCTGCACCCATGGGAGCAAGGCCTGAGCTGCCGCCTCAGTGGGTGTTGGATGTGGCTGCTCCCATGGGAAGCATGGCCTGGTCTGTGCAGCTCTGGGGATGTGCTTTGGGAAGTGCAGGAGGGCTGGCTGCCTTAGAGTGGGGTGATCGAGTGCAAATCTGAATGCATACTGTGTGACCTGTCTGCCCCAGCAGCTTCCCCTTCCCTGGCACTTCCATCACTGCAGGTATTTCTCCTGTACAGATGCCAACAGAACTTTCCCTCCCTTGATTTGTATGGACACCAAAGGAGTTACCCCCAAAGTTAAGGCTAGGTCCATGATATGATGCACACGTGGGAGACAGGGAGCTATCCCTACATAAAATCAGACTACAGCTTTGCTAGGTAACTAAGGTGTAAATCCAGAGTAACGCTGCATTACTTACAGGTGGTAACAGCTGCTGCTTCAGAAGTGGGAAGGGCCGACAGGGCAAATGAGTTTGTTACTGTGAGAAGAGAGAATAGGAAACTAAACACTGTCCATGCTTTAAATGTGGTGATGGCTTGAGAGTCTTTTGCAACTGAAATGGTTCTGTGACTCACACGAAAAATGCTAAACTAGTGAACTGCTCACCACAGCTCAAGAAATGACCACAAATAAATACCTGGTGGTTCAGCTGTCATGGACTCAGTCGAGCCTGGCAAAGAGAAAGTAAAAACCAGGCTTTAGTAGCTGTGACATGGCTGTGTGAGCAGAGCCAGGGCTGTTACTGGGGAGGGAACCAGTAATTTACTCCCAGGACCAAGCATTAGACCCATTCTACTTAAGCTGAAGTCGTACTTACCCACTGCTGCATCGGGGGTCGTGTTTTCATCAGGGGCTGATGGGTGGGAAAACAAAACCATGGGTTAGCTGTGGTACTGTGTTTATTTCTCCTGTACTGATACTAAGCCCCTTTCCTCCTTTTTTGTGTGTGGAAGTCAAAGGAGAAGTGACCAGGACCATCCCTGAAGCTAATGGTTAAATCCAGGAGATTACCCACACCATGGAGGGAGGGAGGGAGGGAGCCAGTCAACACAGGGCCAGGGCTTGGGCAGGCACCAGAGCACATAAGCTGGAGTAATGCTGTATTACTTACAAGTGGTAGTGTCTGCTGGTTCAATAATAGGAGCGACTGTTGCTGTGAGAAAAAAGAGATTAACTTCAGTACTGTCTGTATTTTAGATGTGTGTTCTTGCCCCAAGAGCCTCAGCTGCTTCACTGTTGTTCTCACCATGGTTCAGTAAGGGACCAGAAATAAATACCTGGTTCAGTTGTCTCAGGCAAGGCTGTCAAAGAGAAGAGGAAAGCCAAGCTTTAATAACTTGTTCAGTACTGAGCAAGCAAAGCATAGATTGGCAAAGCAGCACTATCATTTAGGTGTAATGAGGCCTGGTATAATGAGATCCCCAACCCAACTAAATTAGAGCAGTTTAGCCCATAATTTGGCACCAGTGTGAAATGAGTTTTTGTGGTATTCCCCACCGCCCATGAGGGTGGATGGAGACCATGCATATGGCTCTATGTATCTCCACAGAGGCACAAGAGCTCAATGTGGCAGGACACCTCTGTCCATGGATCCCACCACGAATCCACGTCCACCTCAGCACCTTGAATTCTTCAGCTAACGATGAGGTAAGCGTGCTCTCGCCCCTGGGAGAGCATGGATTTTGGCTCAGTGCTGCTGAAGTCCAAGGGAATCAGCACTCTGCTGTGAGATAAGTTGTGTTGGACTAAACCTGGGATAACTAAAAGAACACTGAAGAGCTCCATACCTGTTGGTTCAGGTGTGGTGGGATTCGGGGAGACTGTCAGGAGGGAAAATAAAGACCATCAAAAGAAGGGAAGCTGGATCAGTGCTGTCAGTTATTAGGGAGAGGACAGCAGCAGCACAGTCGGGATTCTCCCCAAACCCACGGCTGAGGTGACGTTTCCTGAAGCCATGGAGAAGGCTGCAGGTGTTTCTACTGTGCCATTCTCACTTGTGGGAAGGATGAGATGGTCCTAGGATGTATGGAGCCCACAGGGGAAGTTCCCACCTGTGACCAGGGTGCCCCTGCCCACCCTACTTGGCTCTCATCCACTTCCCCTCTCCCTGCATGGCCACTGCCAATGGTCCCCATTCCCACAGTGGCTCCAGTCTTGCACCGAGCTCCTCCCCTCACCCACACTGGCTTAGGAAACTTGATTCACAGTAAATTACATCAGAAAGGTGAGTACCTTCACAGATAACACCAGCGTCTTCCTTGTGGTAGCAGTCGTGCGTGCCCAGCCCCTTGTGAGAGCACTGCTCCAAGGAGGACTCGTCCCCATTGCATGCTACGTTGTCCAGGAGAATCTCTCCTGTGCCTTCTCCAAAGAAGCCATTGATTTTGGCTGCGATGGCGTCTCCGCAGCCCAGCTGCCTGCACACAACCGCGGCATCCATCATGTCCCAGCCGTCATCGCAGACGGTCGCCCAGCTCCCATTGTGAAAGACCTCGAGGCGTCCTGCACACACGTCCCCCCCATTCACCAGTCTCAGGGACATGTCTGGGAAGAGCAGAAGGAAACGCATGGGACTCAGCACCCTCAGAGATGGGCTCTCCAGCAAAAGCTGACTTCATGGTGTTGGCAGGAAAAGTGGAAAACCCCAGAATTAATCTGGTTGTAACAAGCCACATCACATCAGTTCAGCAGGTATCCTAAATCCTTACTCTCCTAGTGTGCCACATACACCTGGTAGCAAAGATAAAGATGCTTTTCTTCCTCTTTCAGCCTCTGATGCCATGTCTGTAGCTAACATAACCGTTCCTACTGATACCAGAACTAACAGCAAAACTCTTAAATAAACCTCAGGTGTCCCAGAAACTCACCTTACACACATTTACTTGCTTTGAAATTTTTACCTATCAATTTTTTGCTTTCCTACCAGTGCTTAAGTTACTATATAAACTCCATCAGCTGTGAAAACTTTGCAAGACCCAGGTAGGGAGAACTCACCAGCTGGAACTGGCTCCGTTGTGGGCAGGGAAATAGGTGGCTCTAGGAAAGGAAAGAGAAAAGTGAATTCCTGGTTTGGCTACAGAGGATATTCTTCATCTGTGTGAGAATAAAGAAGGCAGTAGTGATACAGAGCAACCCACCCATCTCTGTAAGCATCATCACCAAAAGGGAGAAGGCTGGAAACCCTTCTTTAAATGTTGGGTGCTAATGGTTACTGTTACCTTGCAGGTGTAATCTTTAATTGGTTTAGGTTTGGGACTTACTCCCCAGAGAGACGTGTCTGCTTGGGTTGTGTGTTTAATTCCACTTGAGGGGCTTGCTAAAAACCTAGCTCTATTAAAACTCGGCTTTGACGTTTCCCCAGGGAAAGGTATCCCCAGGATAAGCTGTAAGCCAACGGTCTGTGCCAGGTCTCAGCCACAACCCCTCTCAGCTAGCTACATTTCACCTTGGTCATTTTAGGCTTGTAGAGTGCCCATGACATGGATGAGCTTTGTCCATGCACTGCCACATGCCGTGGCATTGGTATCTGCTGTGACTCAGGCTCTCCAGCTGCACCCGCCTTTCCAGGCAGGATACTGGGAATTGATTTGGAAAGGATAAAGGTAAACTTCCTTCCATAAAAGAAGTTACTACAAATAAATTCTTCCTAAATCAAAGGAAGTTTGATTTACTAGTCATGGTTCATAATTTATGAGAGATCAGGACAAGGAGGATTGAATACAATAGTGATGATGTAAAACTGTGATTGGAATAGCGATGCATAAAGCAACCAGGTAACAGAGTAGGAAGTGTTGTCAGGTAAGACTGACAGTGATATACCAGGCAGCCAAAGCATCTGAGAATTAAAATTTAAAAAATTAAAACACAAACCTGTAGGAAGGAACTGCATGAGTTAACAAAGAGAAAAAAAAATGTGGTAAACCACAGCAACCCTCATAGGTTTTGGTTTCATTCCTGAAATGATTCCGCTGATGGAAACAAGTTGTGCATCAAAATCTTAGCCCCGGGCAAGCTTGCCTTGCTCATGAAGCAATGGCTTGTGAGAGATGTGCTAGCGTACCTGTGCAAATGACGCTGGCATCCTCTTTGTGTCGGCAGTTATGGACAGTGATCGCACTGTGGGAGCATTCCCACAGGCTGTCTTCATCCCCTCTGCACTGCACATCGTCGAGGAGGATGCTCCCAGAGCCTTGGCCGAAGTGGGCTTCAGACACAGCGAGCAGAGCTTCCCCACAGCCCAGCTCCCTGCACACCACCTCGGCATCTGCCAGGTCCCAGTCGTCGTCGCAGACCGTTCCCCAGCTGCCGTTGTGGTAGAGCTCAACGCGGCCTGAGCACTGGCTGTCGCCGTCTATCAGGCGCAGGGATGGAGCCAGGGTGTCTGCTGTGGAGAAGGGGCCTGCAGAGCACATCAGGGGTGTTCACTCGAGGTGGTGGCTGAGTACCCCCAGTGAAGATGGGAGCAGGTGGCCTGCAATGTATTCTGTTCTGACAAAAGGCCCTCCCCACAATGTCATTCCCATTGCAGGATACTATAGATGCTCGAACCCATCCCTCCAAACGCAATACCCAATGGGCGTGGACATAGTCCTCTTCCACAGTGTGTGGATCTCTGGGGCAAATGACCCTCAGCCATGCAGCTAGATGCCTCTTCTTCCCACTCTGTGCAAGGTTTTCTACTTGTAGTCACCTTCATTCACACCTACATGTAGAGCTCTATAAAGGATGAGCACAAATCATAGAATCAAAGACTGGTCTGGGTTGGAAGGGACCAAGGACTACAGAGTTCCAATCCCCTGCCACAGGCAGGGCCACCAACCTCCAGGCCTGGAGCTACACAAGGTTGCCCAGGGTCCCATCCAACCTGGCCTTGAACACTTCCAGGGACGGGGCATCCACCACCTCTCTGGGCAGCCTGTTCCAGCCCCTCACCACTCTCTCTGTAAAAAAACTTCCCCCAGTATCTCATCTAAACCTTCCCTCCTTTAGCATTAGTCCATTCCCCCTTGTTCTGCCATTATCTACTCTTTCAAACCCAACCTTTTCCGGGGATGCCTTGCCATCTAAGGAATACAGGTCTGTGGTTTTGTGTTGGTATTTTTTCCCCTTTACATACTGCCTGGTTCAGCTCCTTTTCCCATCCTCTCTAACCCTCTGGCATAACAGATGGTTGACACAGCATTGTTTCCCCAGAATAGTAGCAGAGCTCTTTCTACAGACTGTGCTCATTCCTGAGAGCTGGGTACTTACAGGTTACTCCACACATTTATCTCACTTTCAGAGGGGAAGGCTTTTAGAGATCTGAAGTCCCAAATTAGTTTTATGGGCCTGGAGTGTATTTTTCTTTCAGAGGCAGAAATCAGAGTCACAGCCAGCAGCATAATCGGGTTCCTCCTGGTTTGTGGCCATCATAAACTGTACCAAGTATACACACCTGTCTTACTCCTTGGTGGGTCAGTGATTACGAGGTTTTCATTTGGGGATATTTTGCTGTCACCTGGCAGCCATTTGTAACCAACTAATGTACATCCCTTTGGAATGAGGGCTGAATCAGGGCCGTGCTTCCCAGGACCCTCTTTCCCCTGAATTCCTTTTTTGCTGACCATGATCAAAGCTCTTTCCATCTGAGGACCATGCTTATTTACTTTGGCAAAAGTTGGCTGTAAAGAAACGTGCTTGGCTCACTTCCCAAGATCTCAGTCTAAACTTGTACAAGACTGCCAAATCTGATTTCAGGGAGGGAAAAAAAACCTGGTAATTAAAACAAAAGAGAATTAGCTTGTTGATCCAGGTTCTGAGTATTCACCAGTGATGGTGAAAGGTCTCAAAGGAAAAGTTTAAGAACTGGATTATATTAGTTACCTAAATCCAGGAGGGAATAGTGAGGAAGGGGCAGATTAAACATTGATATCCAGATCTTGACTTAAATTACAGGCAGAAATAAATTTGTTGTTGTTCAGCTGATATTAAAAATGGCTTTATGGGGAGGAGGTATCTTTCCTATTAAAGTTTCTAAGCAGATGAACTATTTCATTAATCTGAAGTACAAACATCAATCTGAACATTTTGGGGCTGCTTTTTCAGAAACCAAAAGACTTACTAAGTAACAGTCCCAGGAATCCTTAATGTTTAATTATTCTGGGGGTGTCTACAGACAGCTGAAAGGCGAGTTTTTACTTTCAGCAAATCAATAAAAGAAAATAATATACGTATCTCTCCAAAGTCAATGCTTTGTGCTCAGTTAAGTTTAGAAAACAGAGGGATCAGTGAGCATAAGTTTAGAAAACAGAGGGATCAGTGAGCATAAGTTTAGATAACAGAGGGATCAGTGAGCATTTAGGTTTCCTGAGGCTTTAACACTGAAGAAGCCCCTTCCTTTAACGCAAAAACCAGTTTACCTGCAGTATGTACAAATTATAGCTACAGAGGAGCCTTTTTTCCACTTTAACCACTGAACAGCATCCCTGTTACACACAGTATATATAAATAAAATGAAATTATTTGCTCAACAACTTGGTTGAGTAGACTCAAGCAAAACACTTAGCAGTTGCAAGCACGTAGTTCCATAGTAGTTCTTAGGAAAACATCTATACCCTGTGTATTATTTCCTTAAGCCCATATAACAGCTAATGGATCACTCATTTAAGTGATTGATGCTCAAGTTCTGGAAGCCAAGCAAACAAAAAATGAACCTCAAGGGGTGACATTAGTTTCTCAGTTTCACCAACATGTGTGAAGAAGTGCAAACCCCTTTCATTCAGCTGGAGTGGAGCCCAGCCTGAATAAGCAAGGCAAGCAGCAAAGCTTGGTCAAACATCCCTTAAAGCAGGAAAGTTTTCATTTCCATCCTTCTGGAAGTGGAATGGCTGGCAGGAAAGAGGTAGGAAAACACTGGCTGAAATCTTCTACACCATGATTAAGATTTGCCTGTTCATTTCTAGATGGTATTTGTAGCAAAGAAGGTGGACAGAACCTAGCTCTTGAGCATGAAAGCATCGTTTGGAGTGACGTTAATGGGTGGAACAGTAAGCAAGTTGGTAGGAGCTTTCCAGTGCTCCTACTGCTGGCACTGAGTCACAGCACTGAGCTGACAGCATAGATAAGGCTGTAGAAGATAAGCACTGGTAGAAAAAGGCTGTAAAGGGAAAAATTACCAGGTGCCTTGCTAATTGTTTATTATGTTGTACAGCATTGTGGACTAGCAGATGGGGTGGGTGTTAAACAGCCAGCCACAGCTACTGTACCCTAGGACCTGCAGCCCTTGCCACTGAGGCTGGAAAGGTACAAGTAGCATGGCAGAAGGAAGGGCAAGGTCTATGTGCTCTCTGAGAGCATGATGAGAGTTCAAAGGGATCTTCATCAGGTGAGTAAATCAGCAAGGTGAAAGTCAGTGATGACAGGTGGAATGGAAAGAGAAAAGCAATGCACAAAGGCAAGATAATCCTTCCTGCTGGCACAGGACTGTGGGAAAACTGGACATTGGGAATGTGCTTCAGCCAGCCAGTCCAGTCTCAGCTTTGCTTTCAGTCAGCTACTTATTGGCATAGAATCAGAACTATCTTGGTTGGAAGGGATCCTTTAGATCTTCAAGTCCAATCATCACCCTAACCTGCCAAACACCACTAAACCATGTCCCTCATCTAACTGTCTTTTAAATACCTCCAGGGATGGAGACTTCACCTCCTCCCTGGACAGCCCATTCCAGTGCCCATCAACCCCTTCTGTGAAGGAGTTTTTCCTAATGTCCAATCTAAACCTCCCCTGGTGTAGCTTGGCCCCATTTCCTCTTGTCCTTGGTGCTAGAGAGACCTCAGCTGCTGAGAGGGTGATTGCATGCTTAAGAAAGATGGAGATAATGGGGAGAGCTTGGATGAATGAATCAAGAATAGAAGAGGCTTGAAAATCACGAGCTCTGAGGAAAGCTTTGAAGATCTCAATTTAGTTTTTGTGGGAAGTGTCTTTCACTACTCTGAAGGGGGCTATAGAAAGGATGGCCACCAGATTCTCTGCTCCTCAGAGTCTGCAGAGAACTAAAAGAGCAACTGTAGGCAATACAGAAAATGTCAAGCAATAAAAGAACTTCAAATGTAGTGTCCAATGCAAATTTTTTTGTGTCTTGAAAATATCTGTGAAGTTTAGAGGCAAAGCACACATAGTCTCCTCTGGTGGAGGTTTGCATAGGAGTTTAAAGCTTACTGGTGCTATCCCCCTCTGCTTCATTAGAAGAGGAGGTGGGACAGCATGTGGTGGATAGGAAGGTCCCAGATCAGCTGCTGGCTGATGCAAAATGTCCCTGTCTGGTGAAATTCTGGTTTTAGGGTTTTTTTTTAACGCCCAAGAAGTTATTTCATAGATTCATTCCAGCACCTCAGTCATTAAAATCTTGCAAACTGTATTACAGAGTAGGTGGCAGAATAAGAGGTGCCCCAAGAAAGAGGATGGGGGAAAGGTGGGACATCTGCATGCACATGGAAGCACGATCAGCGCTGAAGAAGGGCTGGACCCCAGCTCTCTGTGACTTAATCCCAACAGGGACCGCTAAGAGGTGCCGAGGAGGAGAACATGAACGGGATAAGCATGCTCAGGTTTCATAGAATCATAGGGGTTGGAAGGGACCTCAAGAGATCATTGGGTCCAACCCCTCTGCCAGAGCAGCTCCCCAGCTCATATTGCACAGGTCAGCATCCAGATGGGTCTTGAATATCTCCAGAGATGGAGACTCCATCACCTCCCTGGGCAGCCTGTCCCAGGGCTCTGTCACCCTCACTGGGGAAAAGTTCTTCCCCATGTTGGTGCAGAACTTCCTGTGCTCCAATTTGCAGCCATTGCCCCTTGTCCTGTCCCCACAGACACTGAAAAGGGGCTGGCCATTTCCCCCTGCATCCCATGCCTAAGATATTTATAGACATTAATAAGGTCCCCCCCTTAGTCTTCTTTTCTCCACACTCAACAGTCCCAGCTCACTCAGCCTGTCCTCATAGGGGAGATGCTCCAGGCCCTTAATCATCTTCGTAGCCCTTCTCTGGACTCTCTCCAGGAGATCCCTATCTTTTATACCAGGGAGCCCAGAACTGGAGACAATACTCTAGGTGGGGCCTGACCAGGTTTGTCTCCTGGGACTTTCTGAGCCCCAAACGGTCCCTCCTCACCCAAATGGTGATGCAGGACTGGGACATTTCTTCTCCTACAGAATGGAAGGCACGCAGGTTGTACCTGGCTGTTCCTTACCTTCACTCGGTGTAGATGGTGATGCTGAAGGTGATGATGACTCAGTGCTGTCTGTGACTGGGGCAGATGTTTCTGGGGCAGATGTTTCTGGGGCAGATGTTTCTGGGGCAGAATAATCTGTTGAAGCTTCAAGGGAAAAAGACCAATAGGAACAATGAATAATGACCAAACATCAGTGTGAAGGAGAATTTAAGTTCTGTTTAAAAGGATGTGGGTTTGTAATTTTGGTAAAAAAAATAGAAGTGTGAAGATCCAGGAGCTTTGTTTCAGAGAACAAACATGAACTTACCCCTTGTGCTTCCACATGAGTCTATCACTAGAAAAATCCCACAATAAATATATTTAAAATCTGGATGTCCAAGCTCCTTAGCTACTGGAGAACAAAGGAAGGCATTTCTAGCCCTTTTGATTAAAATTTCATTGCACACATTTTCCATTGCACACATTTAAGCTCACTGAGATGTAAAATTGATTTTGCAACTATAACTTTGTAAGCTGTGCTTAGGGTTCCTGGTGTAGGTAGTGCCTCAGTCTCTCCATTTACTGAAGTGGGTGCAGAGAAAGTACATGGGGGTGCTGGAGGAACTGTGAAAGGGTTGAGAAAATGTATCATCAGAGAAAAACATTGATCAGTGAAAGCAACTGCAGCTGAGGATTGCCAATTTGATTTTGATTAAGTCCTTGAAGGAAAAGCAAATTGGGATGTAGCCTCTAAAATCTGGTAATTAGAGTTAAAATTCCAAGTTAATAATCACTCAGGTAAGGGGATATGTTGTTAATACTAGCAGTAAGTATGTGGGCAGCAGAGCTGGGCACTTAGGGAGCAGGCATTTGAGTGAACTTTCTGCTAACATCATTCATAGGCAGCTCCACAAAACAACTAGAGCCTGGAGTGCTTTGCACTCTGCCATCACCTGGGGGAGAGATTCCAGCAGGGATGAGTGAGGCAGTGTGGAGAAGCAGCTGCTGAACTCTCCTACGTGGTGGCACCCCCATCTTTAAGACTGGGAAAGAATTATCTAAGATTATTGAATCTTTAAAGTGAAGATTAAAGTGAAGATTACATCTCTGATGCTCTCCACTGCCCAGGCAAAAGCTGTTTGGACACTTTGGCTGATATCTACATTATACACTTATCTACACTGTAAAAAATAGCACAAGCAGCTTCAAGTTCCAGATTACTTTTAATTACTAATCTCCTAGACCTTGACAGCCCAATATCTTGGAAACAAGGGGTTTAGAAGCTGGATTCTTCCTTCACTGAAACAATTAATTAACAGTTGATTGATTGTGAACTTTAGATAGTTATTATAATCCTACTGGAGTAAATCTATTTTAAACAAAGTTAAACATCATTACTGGATGTTATAGCACAGCATCTGTTCTTACCTTCAATGGTTGTGAAAAAGGTCTCTGGAGCTGAGGTACCAAGTGGGGTTGGTGAAGTACTGTCAGAGGCTGTGGGAAGGGAAGGGAAGGGAAGGGAAGGGAAGGGAAGGGAAGGGAAAGGACATTCAGGTGAGGCTGAATGACTGAAATCAACTCTTGATTAATGTAATTGCCTTCAGGCTTTCTGGAAAAGGAAGTCTGTGTACTAGTTGTCTTCCACAGCCACTGTAGTTTCCCAACACAGGAACAGGGCTTGTTGTGTCAACTATATTAAGAAGCTCAAAAAGCCAAGTAACTAAGGGCAGTCTGGTTCCACAGAGGGAAATTATTCTTAGTATTATAGCTATCCCTGCCTTATCTGGCTGAAAGTCTTTCTCTCAGAGGTACAGTAGTCATTGGAGAAAGGAGGGAGAGGCTGTCAGGGCTGAGGTTGAAATACAGCCTCTGTTTTTCCTGTGAGTCTCTGATGGATCTCATTGCCCTGTGGAGCATCACTATTATCAGGTGGGAGCTGTGATGCTGGAGAGGGGTGCTGGAGGGAGAGCCAGCTCTCCCATCCACAGCTCACTGTGCTGAGCCTGCAACACCCTGGGCCACAGGTTGGGAGAGGCTGAATCTGAGCTGAGAAACCCTCCAGAGGGAGTCCAGGACCTGTCCTTCATCCCAGACTGGCTAGATAAGAAAGACCAAGCCTTGAGGCTTATAAATTGTTCAGAATCCAGATAGGCAATGTTACAAGTGTTGAGAAACAGAGATTGGGTGGCTTTTTCCTGACTCATGCTTCTTACAGCAAGAAAAACATTGATTTCCCTTGGATTCTGTGGTTCAAATTCTGTTCCATTCAGCTTCCCTCAGAGCAGGCTTTGCATGTAGCATCTGTAACTCCTGAGTGGAGTAGCAGTGGTTGTGTTAGTGACAACCAGAGAGCTGGCAGGTTGGTACCCAGCCAATGAAATTCATAGACAAGCATTACCTGCACTGTGAGGTGGTGGCTTTGCAGTCTCCCCTGATGTCCCCCTCTAATCAGCACTTCTAACTGCATTATTTCTAACATGTTGTGCAAATGCCCTTTACCTGTCTGCAGTGTGCTCAGGACTTCTGCTGTGCTGCTTTTATCCAGGATGGTGGTAGAAGCAACAGAATCATCTGTGCTGCTGGAGGACTCTGTGAGGGAGAGAAACCCAATAGTTGCAATTAAAAGCACAAGTATGATTTGAGGAGGGTGTGACCTGATTTAGGTCTCAGGCTTGATTAAAACCTGGTGTTGCCAGTCTTGAGACCTGATCAGAGAAGCTGAAGGGGACGAGTGAAATGCCTGGCATTTAATGTTTCTGGAGTTTAAAAATGAATTTAGGACACACAAAATAAGGATGATCTGGATGATCAATGACTGTGCTTTATGAAATAGTAAGCATAGTGTTTATAGCTGCAAGCTCAGGTGTATCAATCACCAAATGCATAAAGTTGCCATATGTCCTGACATTTTTCAAGTGAAAATGTCATTAGGGGGTTGCTCCTTCACAGAGATGTTTCATTGGTAATTGTCTGCTGTGATTGTTTTACCTATTGACATGATCACATGTTATCCCAGCTGAAAAAAACAGATTAACAAAATATCTGGCTTTGTTATCAGTTGCCAAATGGCTGTTCTTACCTTTATAAACTGTGGTTGGGGATTCGGGAGTCGCTGTGACTGTGTTGTCCTCTGTGGCATCAGTAGTCTCAGAAGTTGTGACTGAGGCCAAGAGAAAGTTGAGGAAATAAAAAGGAGGGATTGGCAGCAGTTAGGGGTGAGCATGTGAACTGAAATCTTGATGGATATAAGTAGGTTTGGGCTTTGCAGGCCAGTGAGTCAATGCATAGGCTTTTATTTTAGCTGAAAAGAAGACTTTCACCTTCATTTAATATTCAATAATAAATATTTCTGGCTGTATTCTTTTACTACTGGGGATGGAACAGCCATTTGGGAAGATGCAAAGTGGCCACTGTTAGGGGAAATAAAGAATGAGATTTGTTGGAAGTGACTTTAAGCATGCAAGTGTGCCTCACCTTCGAAGAAGGCGGTCGAGGTCTCTGGAGCAGATGGTGTATCAGGTGCTGTGCTTGGGCTGGGGGCAGAGGAGGAATCTGCAGAGGCAGCCAGGGGGTGGGGGAATACGTTACTAAACAGAATTGCCACCATGTAGAAGAAAAGACATTTCAAGGGTCTGTGAAATCATTCATACATCAGGCTTCATGGAAAAGAAAATCATAGAATTATAGAATGTGTTGGGTTGGAAGGGACCTTTAGAGGTCATCTAGTCCAACTCCCTGCAGGGAGCAGGGGCATCTTCACTAGATCAGGTTGCTCAGAGCCCCATCAAGCCTGACCTTGAGTATCTCCAGGGATGGGGCCTCCACCACCTCTCTGGGCAACCTGTTCCAGTGATCCACCACCCTCATATTGAAGAACTTTTTCCCCATATCTAACCTAAATCTACCCTTTTTTATTTTAAAACCGTCACCCCTCAGCCTATTGCTGCATGTGGACTTGGGCTTTAACTTTTGGTGATGTGGCTCAGAAGGACATCTGCCAAATAGTAATTGTAAGTGAACCTGGGAGGCTGGTGCAACCAGCAGGTCTCAGCAAGGTATAACCACACCGTGTTTCTAGTCTACCTTTGCACTAACTTAATAACCAGGAAAAATGGTTCAAGGTTATTGAAAGAATTGAAGGTGAGGAAAATATCCAGCGAAGAGTCCCTCAGGTGAACTGATTGTAGAGATCCCACCACACAGACATGCAGCCCTGATAACTGTACAGGAAGGTACCCCTAATCACATGCCCATTTTCCCTCTGAAAATGAAGACGGTGTTGGCTCTTGTCTCTTCCAAGGTTAATTACATGCAGAGTTATTAAAGATGGGGTTTTTTTTTCTGAATTCCCTCTGTCTGCTCTAAACAAATTGCATCCATCACTGGAGATGTCCACACGTGCAGGGTTTGTTTTGCCTTGCCTTTGTGTGTAGAAGTCAGTGGTTCTGTGGTGGGCGTCACAACAGTGCTCTCTGTGGAAAACGTAGTCATGGAAGTTGTGGACTTTTTTAAGGATTCTGGAAGTCAGAGGAGAGAAGTTATTGGAGAACTGTGAGAATGGTCATGTGAGCTGAGACATGGGTGAAGCAGTTTAAACATCAGGTTTTGTGCACCACTGGGTTGACACGCCAGACTCTAATTTCGGGTAGGGTGAGATTTCTGTTGGTTAAGGGCAGTTCTAAATGAACTTGAGAGATAATTGCCAGTGGTGCCATCAGCACAGAAAATTACAGAATCAGAGAATTGTAGGGGTTGGAAGGGACCTCAAGAAATCATTGGGTCCAACCCCTCTGCCAAAGCAGGGTCCCTAGGACATATCACACAGGTTGGCATCCAGATGGGTCTGGAATATCTCCAGAGAAGGAGACTCCACCACCTCCCTGGGCAGCCTGTCCCAGGGCTCCCTCACCCTCACTGTGTAAAAGTTCTTCCACATATTGGTGCGGAACTCCCTGTGCTCCAACTTGAGGCCATCGCCCCTTGTCCTCTCCCCACAGACCATTGAAAATAGATGCACAGAGTACACAGCAACCGGTCAGGGCTCTACAGTGTGCTTTTGCAGGATCAAGTCTTGAGAATAAATTATTTTGGGAATCATTCTTTTATTTCTGGGCTACCTATGATCAAAACCTGCATTTTTAGTGCCCACTCTTCTGTGGCTGTGTATTATTAGAGCGTTCATAATTAACTCAGCATTTAAACCACCCAGGAAACATAAGCAGTGTCTGTACTTTAGGGTTTCCAGGGTGCCTTGATTACTTCAGGAACAGTAAAAAACCCAGGAATCAGAAACTTAGACCTGGAGTATTAAGACCCACCTTGTATTTTCCCTAATTAGTAGTAGATGGGTGGCAAATACTGTTCCTGTGAGCAATCCAGAGAACAGAAATAATGTTACAGTGGATGAATAAATATTAATTTTGAGCAACAACTTGTACTTTGGAGCATTCTCCTTCCTAGAATGCTGTCTGCCAAGGAGCTGTAATAACATGAATTAATTTTTTGAATTAAAAATTTGTCCCTGAGCATTTGGAGAGGCTGTGAAGCGCTAATGGATTTATGTCTCAAAAGCCCTGCCTTAGCTGTCAGTGCAACCATGGAGCATGCCACATCTGTGAACATTAAAGAAAAAAACCCAAACCCACAAAAATTTACTTTTATCCCACAGTTACATATGTTTTTTCCAAACAGCCTGCTTCTAGCAATTAAATCCTTGATTTCAGTCATGTTTATGACAGGTATTAATTTCTATTTTTGATTCAGCATGCCTGGCTCACATCTGGATGTACTTCTATCTCTTCTTAACTGGTTGCCTTTCTTATCTTGGGAGCGGCCTGTAATTTGACTAAAACGGTCCTGAATTCCCTTTTCACCATCTGTTGGGGAAGACAGCAGGCCTGCTAGCAGCGTAGCTCTCTTCTCCCAAGATTTAGGCCCTGACAATATTCTTCTGTTCCCAGGAGAAGTTACTCATGCTCTGAGGATCCTAATAATCACATTCTCAAA
>VZTU01014834.1:201819-214175 GCA_013400835.1 Zapornia atra | reverse complement strand
TTTTTTTTTTTTTTTCTTTCATGCTTGAACTTTTCTGCTTTGCAAGTCACTGCAAAACAGATGTTTTCTACTCAGGCCTGTTATTAAGGGGGGGGGTTCTCCAATACTGGTGCTTTTAAACCCACTCATGTTTTCCCACTGCCATTACCATGTAGAAATGCTCTGTAACTATTATATAAATGCCAGCAAGAAGTTTTAAGGAAATTCACTCCTCAGTGTTAATGACAGGCCTATAAGTTTCCAAAGAGCAGCTTTTGGAATATCGATCTTCAGCTTGCGTTATCCAAAGCTAGGGTATGTCTCATGGATTGGTGCCATAATTGGTAATAAAATGGCAATTAATTAAGAGCAATGGCTGTAAACTGGAGCACAGGCAGTTCCGCACCAACATGCGGAAGAACTTTTCCCAGTGAGGGTGACAGAGCCCTGGGACAGGCTGCCCAGGGGGGTGGTGGAGTCTTCTTCTCTGGAGATATTCAAGACTCATCTGGACGCCTATCTGTGTAATATGAGCTGGGGAGCTGCTTTGGCAGGGGGGGTGGACCCGATGATCTCTCAAGGTCTCTTCCAACCCCCACGATTCTGTGATTCTGTGAAACACGATCTCAGAGCATGTTTCCACCATGCCACACAAAAACATAGTCAGGTCCCATTTTTTAATGGAAATTCTTATTTTTAGGCACCTCAGTTATTTTGAGCATCCATCTTCAGAGGGTTAAAGAAGTCATTTTATCTTTGAACCCTACCTGAATGAACCTTTTGGTCCAAAGTGGCTTGTGGACCCAATGAGATTGTGCCTGGACTCTGGATCAGAATTTCCCAGCAGTTTTGAGAATATGTGGTTCTGCTATATTTGGGGTAAAAAATATTTGTATATCCACATTTTTTCATCCCCTCAAGGAATTCTCAATTATCAAGTTGTTCTGATTTCTTGCCACAAAATGGAACATGAGGGGGAGAAAAGAGCTCACATATTCATGCTGATCTAAAAGCAGAGGGGGAATTCTTAGTATCTCCTGTAGCAATGTACTTGCTGCTCTCTTTCGCTGTAAGTTTCAATGCTTAAAAAGACATGACTGTACACTATCACCACTGTTTCTCCCAAGTAGCACATATAGGATAAAATTATTATATATCATTCTGCTACAGTCATTTGTGGAGGTATGCATGTCGTAGTCTGAAGGGGACAGAAAAGATGGAGCCTTTAGCAACATTTGGCAGTGTAGGTGTTCGTGTCCATCAGAGTGGAAAAGCTGAGCTAGGTATGGGCAGCAGGAGAGTTGGCTTGGAAGTACCACCGCTGTTATTGAAGTAAAGCAAACAGGATTTGCTTTTCTAAGTATTTATATAGTTTTGTGGAACACTGCTGTATGATTTATATTTTTTTTAAGTATCCAATGAGACTTGGAGTAGAAAATGTTTTCAGCAAATGGTAGGGCCCCTTGTTTAGGGTCAATAACTGAAATACTAAGAGTGTATTTTCCAAAGCAAACACAGCAAGGCCACTGTAGTGTAAAGAGCTCCACTTTTTCACAAGCAGCACACCTTTACTGCAACTGGAAGAAGGTAAGAGATATCTTTAAGCACTGACGGGGTAGTTCAGCACCTTTCTTCACTACTTAATCCTATTTGCTGAAGCTACCAACCAGCATGCCAATTATCTGCTTACTTCTGATAAAAGCAATTCTCTACGACAACAGGCAATCTGGACAGGTCCTGGTAACTAATTTCACCAGTCAGCTAAGATCCACTGATTCCACAACTTCTAGTCACTGCTGAGATGGGCTGTATTTTCAAGTGACCTTAAAATAAGTTTTTTGTTTGGTTGGGGTTTTTTTCTCTCCTCACAAGTCTCCAGTAATGCTCTGCTTGAAATCCCCAAACACATTAACTTCTCTTGCACACCAAGTTGTGTATCTCAAAACACCCACTTAAAAAACATCTATTTTGCAAGCCAGAGTATTACTGACACTTCAGGAAGCAGGAGTTCTAGTATCTCAAAGGCCTCATCTTTTATACCAAGGCAGTCTCAGTGGCAGGAAAAAGCTAGCCTAAATTCCCCTGAGATATAGCATACAGATAAAAAAATTCATTTTTGCATCTCTCATTGCTGCTGTCTGCAACAGACACCTTACATCATCTTCAGGAAGCTTCATTATTTAATTATTTTTCTCTTTGCCACAGAAGTTGTTTTTAGATTGTGTTGAAGTGTTGGTCATACATGAGTTTACCTGTAGCTGTCAGGGAGGCACGCTGCTGCATCTCAGTTCAGTGAAGTTTCAAGCAATTCAAAATCTTTTCTGTTTCAGTAGCTCCTTCTGTTGAGTGTTCAGGTGAAGTCTTCTTGTGTATGCAAAAGCTGGTCACGATCGACATCCAAGTTATTTGATGGAGTCAGATATCTCCAGTCTAGCCCTTTGAAACAGTAGGGGCAAGTGAAGGGCAGGGGGTTAGACTGCTGTAGACCCCTGTGTTTTATAGGCATTTCTAGTGTATTGAAATGGATCAAGGTGGCAAATAATTCTTTAACGTTGCTGCTGGAGTCCTGGTTTTGCCTTCTAAGTCTCCTAAACCCCTGTAGTTTGTCCTAGGACAAGTTGGATGCAGGTATAGCGACACTGAGGAGCTGGAGGGTCTTCCTGCAATGTAAACCAAAACATCAGGATGCTCTTCTCCCCTGTCAATAAGCTCACCCCTAACTGGGAACAGGATGGTGTGAAGACAAAGCTGGTTTTAAAGTGGAAAGCTTCATCCTAGATATTTGCCTCTAGAAATAGCCTGGCACTTCTCACAAAAGTGGGATAAATACAATAAATGGACTGATAGCAAAACCAGCCTTGGAATGGCAAACTCTGCTATTACTCCCAGTACATCTGTAAAAGCTGATTGAGAACCTGCAGAACAGAGGATGCTATCTAAAACTGCTGAATTATGATATGAAGTGTTAAGTAAGGATTAGGTATTGTGCGATACTAACATTGGGATACGAAGACTGATAGATTAGTTAGGGTGCTATCTCAAAATTGCTAAACTTGAGGAGTAACACACTATCCTAAACACTGTAAGTCTGGCACAGATTCTTAGCATTATGATAATTATAATAATGGGAAAATTGCTGTTAAAAGTATTATAAACTCTGAAAGTCTATTAAAATTTAAGCTGCTTCGGTTAGTATGTAGTATCTAGAGTAGATCATTTGGTTGTGAAGACTTGTGTTGTTTCTGAAAATTCTAGTGATTTTATAAGCACAAGTATTGTAATTGAAAATTCAGTGTATTTAATTAACCCTGTCTTTATTTTATACATGCAAATGAAGAAGAATTCTTGAATATTTTGATAGGGCTTTCTTTTTTACCTACCTAGAGCTGTAATAGCAGACTTTAGATACTGTAAAAGACATTTACAGAAAGGGAGTAAGCTCTTTCCCCAGGTTCATGATTAGTTGATAGGAAAAGAGCAATATATTTAAATTGCAACATATGTGCATATTCAGGGCATATATTACAAAGAAAACTTTCTCCTGCTTGTGATAGGGAAAAACAGGCCACCTGTAGGGACTGTGGAGTCAGTAGCATCGGAGATGTTCTAAAAAATGTTTCTTTAACAGGGCTATAGCCCCTGAAGAAAGGAAAGGTGAGAAGGAGGCCACAAAATGCTCATGATGGCTGGGGACAGTTAATGGCTTTTAATTTCTGGCAGCTATTCAGTCTTTCCACAGTGGGGGAATGGATTTTTACACCTGCAGCCAGGAGTTAGAAATGTAACTAAGTTGCCACCAGCAATTGGAGATTTTTGGCTGTTCCTTGTTAATATAAATTCTTGTCAACAGGAATTACAATTGCCTGTCACTAAGTTAGGAGAGTTGCAGAGAAACAAAAGGATCAGGAAGTTATTACGCAACGGAAAGGTTACCCCAAAAGTCAGTCAAGTTTGAAAAAAATGTATGAGGAATTACTGCATTAGACAAATTTCTACCAGGGATGATAGATATTTGATCCTGCTGTAATCAGGGGAATAGACTTAGTTGCTGACCTTTAGGTCCCTTCTAACAATTGTGACTCTGCTGTCATAATTCTGGATTTTGCCTTTGAAACATGAGGTTGGAGAGATGAAGTCTGCCCAGAGTTGAAGCTTGATCCTCAGAAAAGGCATTTTTCTTCTCCATGCCCCCCATCTCTTCATCACACTGTTGCACCAGACCTGCAGCGTATGGGGTGCAAAGCTGGTCCTCGCCAGCTCTAGCCCCACCTTGTGTCTCCTGTCTGACAGCCAGCAGATCAGTGGCCCTTATGCGGGGCTGTAGACATGCACTGCAGCTCTGCTCTCAGCCTCACATTGCCTCTTTGCTCAGCAGAGCAGGGAACATCCCCCTAAAGCTAATGCTGCTCTAACCTTGAGTACAGTGCCAGCCTTTAATACATTTAAGTTATTGCGTCATGCACGACTGAGGGCTGTGCAGTAAGTTGATCTGAACTTGCCAGCTTTGCATGCATCAAAACATGTCAAACTGTGCAAAGACAAACTTCTGCCCAGGCTCATTTATTCAATGCCTTTCAAGTAACAGCACTTCCTTGAGGTCTTCTGCCTCTGACTGTCCCACAGGTCTGTACAACTTCTAACTCTACTTCATGTAGCAGGTTAAAAATCTGTTTCTTTATAATAAATGATCAGAGACCATGGTAATCTAGAATGTAATCATTTTAGCCAGTTACCCCAAGAGAAGCCAAGAAGAGAGCTAATGTCTGGTTTATTGAGACAAAAGTTTGTTTACTGTCACCAGAGAAGAATTGTGGTATCCTAAATCTTCCCATGGCTCACTGTTCAAGGAAGCGCTCCTCCAATGCACATCTGATTTTAAAGTTAACATAGCAGATATTTAAGCCAGAGCTAAAAAATGAGATTGTTGATAATGTGTTCTACTCGGTGCCATCATCTAGCTCAATGTTGATTTGAATATATGTTTTTATTTTTGTTTTTAGTAGCTAAGGATGTCAACATTTTTTTTGATGAGTTAGAAGGTGTGAACAGCCCTTCCAAAGATGATGACTCCCTGCTTCACCATGGTAATCTGACCAGCACTTCCGATGATGCCAGCAGGTTGGAAGTTGTGGGAGAGGTAAGAATGCAGAGAATTACTAATTCAATAATTATTCATGCCTATTATAAAGAGGGAATAAATGTAATCTGACTTGAAATATTTTTCTTGTATCTGACTTTTCTCATGGGAACTGTTTTTCCATTCTAAGATTATGCTGAAATATAAAATATCTCAAGTTAAAAGGATGTTTTATTGATTTCATGCACCCTCATTGAAAAGTCTGTACAGGCCTTTGTTGTCTGCTTGTTTTCTGAACCAGCCAAGTCTAATGCTTCACTGCTTCTGAAAATAATGGAAAAGTTTTCCCTATATTAATCCTTCAGGGGGAAGGAGGAGAAGGAGAATTTATCATAAATCTCTTATGAGGAGCATTGGGTGTCATGTACATGATACAATCCCTTCCAGTGAAGAACAAGTGACTTGATGGAATGTAGTGGTAATTCAGAAAACATACAGGGAGAGGGGGGAATCTTTCAGCACATAGTCCCTTTTAAATTATATCCTGAGGCGGGCAAAGCGTCATGGACCCAAATATGAAAATTTGGGCCTAAATTCTTTTTTGCACCTTTTGTGCAGAAAGGAATGTGATACCTTTTAAATACCCTACAACCCATGGAAGTTAGGGCTGTGTCTTCCAGGAGTGAGGGCACCAGGGGCTTTTCCCCTTTTTCCCATGTCAGGAGTGCAGCTGCACCCAGACTACTTACTGGAGTGAGCAGATGTTACCTGCAAGCTGTGCCTAAGGATTTTTTTGGCAGAGGGCTGAACTGGCACAGAGCAGAACTGTCAGGGACCATTTTAACAATTAAAAAGCATGGAAAAACCACAGGATGCTACTGAAACCCCTGGCCTGACCATATTTTGTGTACTAGTCTAGATAAAATTTAGGTGGTATAATTGCAGATTAACTTTTTCAGGATCTAGAGGGTTTTGTGGTGCAAGTTCTTTTGTGAAACAAAGCTGGGGAGAGAGTTAGATATTTAACTTGTGCAAGAAATTCAGCCCACAGAGGCCTGCACTCCTGGAATGCTGAGACAGATAATTAAAGCAACAAAATTCAGGGCACCCAGAGATGCGTTTGACCTTGCTCACAATTTCATCTTCCCTTTTACTCCTTGCTCTTCCCCAGCTTCTCATACAACTTACAAAGGCCAATTTTTGCCCGCTTGCACTGTGATAGGTTGTCCTGACGTGATATCCCTGTGTTGCACTTTGGGATCATGTACCATATGGTCTCTAACAAAGGGACCTGGATGAAAGGCACATGATCTTTGCATGTTAAAGAGGAAAAGGGAACAGAAAATGGTCAGAAGGATAGAGGATGAGATAGAGCAACATATGCTGCTGTTACAGCAAACCCTTTTTTTTCCTGTTTGATGCATTCTTTGTTGTTTTTTCAAAGGGAAAGGGAAAATGTCTGAAGAATGATTTCCTAGATGAACAGATTATCTTTTTTTTGCATAACTGTAACTGAGGAAAATAATAATGTAGGTCATGTATATGTAGAAGAGGGGAAAAAAACCCCAGAAAACTGAGAATCTTAATGGGAGCTGAGGGATGCTGTTGTCTACAAAAATGTTTTAGGTACTTAGCCCCTGCTTCATTTCAGAAGGAAAGATACACTGTTTAGGTGGTGTATAGTGTGTATGGATAAATATAGGAGCTTGGCTATACAGTGGAAGGGTGAACTCTGAAGCTTCAAGCTTCCTTTCAGTCTTTTGGTTTAATTTATTAGCCAAGATCTACTCAATGCCATTAGGATGGAGGGTCTGGCTCCAGTGTGAAAGTCTCTCTGAATGTATTGATGTTTGTTTGGTGTAGCTTTAAAGCTAACATTGCAGCCCAATAATTTAATATGCTTTTTGTCTGAAATTGTTAAAATGAATTTATAATCAAAAAACTGCAAGGACATAGCAAATGTTTCATATCACTTTTGTGTAGCTGACAATTTGAAATATTGTTTGCTTCAACTGTTAGTTGTTTGTACTCAACCAGAATGAAGACTTTACGGATGGAGCTTTATCAACAGTTCCTTAACAGTTGTAGAGCCATATTGGGATTCAGCTTGTCCTTTGGCTAGAGATGTGGTTTTTATCTTTGTTTTATGTTTCATTCAAACCTAGCTACAGTCTGAGCAAATTAAAAATCACATTTTCCTTTGTGTGCATTTAAAGTCTCTATAGCTGTTAGGGATTTTGCATAGTGAAACTTTCTGGGTAAGCCCTTTAGTCTAAAGCTCTCCTAGTATATATTTGTATGTGAGTCTTATGTCCATGAATGTGGATATTTCCCAATTGTGGGACTGAGAATATGAAAACTAGCGCATCCTTGGAAAAGAGTTGCTGGATATACAACTTTAGATACACATACTATGAAAAAAGTTCCAAAGATAGCCAGAAATGCAAAACTTCTTGCTATAGGGAAGTCTTCCATGTTCTTCCACTTCCTATGGGCATCCTT
Organism: Zapornia atra; assembly: GCA_013400835.1. Taxonomy (NCBI): domain Eukaryota; kingdom Metazoa; phylum Chordata; class Aves; order Gruiformes; family Rallidae; genus Zapornia; species Zapornia atra. The sequence goes on along the minus strand of VZTU01014834.1, from coordinate 206,617 downwards.
TTTCTGATGAATGAATGGAGAGTGGACATATATGACTAGACCAGTCTCCCACCAAAAACTGCAATCAGACCTGGCTCTAGATCATTATTTTTTTAAATAACCTTAGGGAAGCTTAATTTTGAAGTCATAACACAGAGAAAGGTGATGCAGTGTCTGGAGAAGGGTCAGTGAAGTTCAAGGCAAGAGAAAAGTCTCTTTCTAGAGTAGTTTAAGCCTGGAATACTGTGGACAATGCAAAAGGCCTGTAGCTGCTAGTTCCTGATGCTGCTGGGTTCAGGACCAGCCTGCCTGTCTCTGTGTCATGTTAGATCCTCAGAGTTCTTGTAAATTAGGCTGTCGCTTAAAATACCTTGCAGGCTATATCAGAGGGCAACAGAAAGGGTTCCTTCTCAGAGCCCATACCGGTCCAGCAAGGTTTATCAGTTTGGATTTGACATACTGTGTTCTAAAAATGAAAAGATGAGCCCAAGCTGTTTTTCTGAAAGGAAAATGTTTACAAGGGCATGTAGTTATAGAAGGGGTAATGGTCTTAAGCTAAACAAGGGTAGGTTTCAACTAGATATAAGGAAGAAATACTTTACCATGAGGGTGATGATGCCCTGGCACAGGATGCCCAGAGAAGCTGTGGCTGCCCCCTCCGTGGCAGTGTTCAGGGCCATGCTGAACAGGGCTTTGGGCATCCTGGTCTAGTGGAGGGTGTCCCTGCCCATGGCAGGAGGGGTTGGAACTGCGTGATCTTTAAGGTCCCTTCCAACCCAAACCAGTCTATGATTCTATGAAAATTATGACACTGTACTTGGGAATGTTTCACAGTTCCAAGAGAATGTAGTTGTCTCGGGAAGTCATATTTATAGAGGAAGAAGTCCTACAAGTCAAATAACTCCACTGAACCTCATAGATGTCCTTTAATATAAGGGTCCATGTGCACTGATGAGTCAGCATAGGGCAAACCAGTTTTCTTCAGAAAATGATGAAACACAGGAAGCCTAAAGGGCAAATCTATTTTTCCAGTGGAGTCACTACTGCACACAGAGAGACACATTCTCAGCAGAATGCTCTGAACCGGTCTGTACTCTCATTTTAGTTCAGATCAGGAGTGTAGATTTAAAATTAATCTCCCAATTGCTGCTAGCCATGCTTTCCTTGCATTCCAGAGCAGTGTTGGACTGCAAACTAGGTTTCCTTCTGGATGTGAATAAATTGTGAGGTGTACTACAGTGATTCTCCTGCACCTAGGCTAGAGTAGCATCAAAGTCAGCCCTCCAGCCTACAAAGTGTGTGCAGCAGGTCCTCAGCATGGGTTGCTTTGCTCTACAGGTTCTTTCCTATTAGACCGTTTTAAAAATGCACATAATGACTCTGGAACCTGCAGAACAAAGGATGGCTCAGCAGGAGGCTTGGAAATTGGAACGGGATCACCAAACTGACCAACTGCCTCTAAATCTCATACTGCACCCTTCCTTTATTTAAATAATCTTAAATACCCTTTTGGGATCCTGCCCTCGTGAGGCCCCATCTGGAGTACTGTGTCCAGATCTGGGGCCCCCAATACAAGAAAGATGGGGAACTGTTGGAGAGGGTTCAGAGGAGGGCCACGAAGATGATTAGAGGGCTGGAGCACCTGCCCTACAAAGAAAGGCTGAGGGAGCTGGGCTTGTTCAGCCTGGAGAAGAGAAGGCTGCGGGGGGACCTCATTGCAGCCTTCCAGTACCTGAAGGGAGCTTATAAGCAGGAGGGGAACAGGCTGCCCAGAGAAGTAGTGGATGCCCCGTCCCTGGAAGTGTTCAAGGCCAGGTTGGATGGGGCCCTGGGCAACCTTGTGCAGATCCAGGCCTGGAGGTTGGTGGCCCTGCCTGTGGCAGGGGGGTTGGAGCTCTATGATCCTTGAGGTCCCTTCCAACCCAGACCATTCTATGATTCTGTGATTATTTTTTTTTACATGTTCTCAACATAGATATTTTCTGGGAAAGAAACAAACTGTGCTATCTGAGCTGTTTTCATATTTAATGCTCTCTGAAAAATTCTTCCGATATACTGATAATATCATTTGTCAGCATGATGCAGTATAGATATAAATGGTTCGTTACTTAATATTATTTCCTTAGGGCTTAAATCTTTTTTCTTGCCTTCTTTTTCAGTTCAAAGAACTGTTCCACTATATCAATTCTGTGTTAAGCTGTGTCAGGAGCCAGGCACTGTAATAAAAGAATCTTAGAAAAATTCCCCTTTCTGCCTTCAGTAAACTGAATGTACCACAGGGATGGGACATTTGGGATGCTTTCATTGGTTTTTTTCTTTAATCAAAACACCTGCTGAGAATCAGAAAGATAACTTACACTACATTCTTTGAGTGGGAATTTTTTTTCTTTTTTTTTCCCCTATAATAATCATTTGTCCTATTACTATATTCAGTTTTTGTGATTTAAGTTTAAAAGCAGTTCTCCTACAGAGAAAATATTTTGAAAATTCCCTATTTTTCCCAGATGTGAAAGACAAAATATATATACTTTTTTTTTTTTTCCTGAGTTTTGGTCATATATTATAGGACATGACAATTTCTGGCAAGAATGGTTGAGCAAATTCTGGGAAAACAGAGATGAACTAGCATAACCCTCCCTTCAGCTTGGAGGTCCCTGAAGGCCCCTGCCCATTATTCTGCCCTATGCTGTTTGTTCCCGTATGTCATTCAGGGCTTGTGTTAGGTGGAAGTAGTGTTAAATTGTGAGGAGGTTCTGTTGGGAGTTTCATCTCTTGAATTTCTGAGAAAAGACCAGCGTTTTGGTCTTTTAGATCTCAGGAGAGGGGCCTGCTTGATCTCTTATTAAGAGTGAAATCACGTCGCTTCTTTCTGTCGGAGCAAACATTTGAACAGGCCCGTTCTTCACAAGAAATAGCCAAGAAACATTATTTATTTATGTACTACCAGAACAAACACCAGGAATTATTTTAAAATAAAATAAAAAAACCCCAAAAAACAAGTAGGTTTCCTCAGCTATTCCTTAAGCCAAGAATAGTCTTTAGTTTGTCCAGTGAGGTATGATGCTGTAGGTACAGGACCTGATATCGTTTCTGTTCCCTGTGACACAGATGTACTATATTCATTGCAAAGCAATGAGAATCTCTGTGCCAGGTTTTAGTGTTTCTCACGACAGTAAATTTATAGAGGAAGAAGTCCTACAAGTTAAATAACACAAAGTAAATGTTTGTGTTTGTTCTAACAGGTACAAAGACATTCTACCGTACATACAGTTCTTAATTTTAAATTTGTGCTTGAGTAATGCTATTCTCTGCTTTATATATAAGAAGTTATTCCTGATTTTTTGGAGGGGAGTGGGGGGATAAAGGTCTGGCTTGAGTTCTCTATTCTCTCCTATCCCATGCCTATATGACCAAATATTTGCCTAAGACCACCTCCTGGTTTTGAAATGGGGAAGCCTGCGCTACTTTCAAATGACCTCAAAGGCATCTAAAGACTTGAACAGCTTGTTCTGATTCCTTATCTTTCCTGTTGAGTATTACTGAAAACTGCTGATGCAAACAGCAACTCAGCAAATACCAAGACAAATTAACATTACTGATACGTTTGACTTTCTCTTTACAGGAAGTACCTGATAAGAACAAAGCCAATGGACTATATTTTAGGGATGGGAAATGTCGGATTGACTACATCCTGGTATATAGGAAATCCAATCCACAGACAGAAAAGAGGGAAGTATTTGAGAGAAATATCAGAGCAGAAGGTCTTCAAATGGAAAAAGAGGTAAAAGAATTTTCTTGAAAAAAGCTTCCAGCATTTAAAACCATGTAGAATCTAAGTTTATGAGTTTTGTTTTCTCTGAAACCCCTTTACTCTGTTGTAGGAAGGGGAAAAATGCTTTTAAGCATGCCTAAATATAGGCTATTTATTGCAGGAGCAGTGGGAAAGCATAGCCTGCAGGAAAATCAGACACGTGGATTTAAGGCCAAAACAGGCCATTATGGTCATCTTTTTCAGCCTTATGCATATGTAGGCCACAGACTTTCATCCACTGTTCTGTGCAATAGGAAAAATAAGTGCTGGGTTTGGATGGCCTAAATTCTACTAATTGCAATCCACATTTCTGCACCTATGTTTCCTCTTAACCACCTTCTCTGCTCTTTGTTGAGTTTCTTAGTACTCTTTCCAGGGACTTTAGAGTGTAAAAATGAGTGTGAAGTATCTAAAAATTTATAGATGTGATACGTAGTAGGAGCAAGGCTTAAAGAGACCATCTCTCTTTTGCCTAGCCTATGTTCTTTCTTAAACTTTCATAAGTGTGCTAAAACAGGGCTTAAGTCTCACTTCCATGCAGAATTTATATGGCTGATTATTAGCTTTACTTGTGCTCGGTTGACTCCCACCCAGGTTACTATGCATTGCCACGCTGCTACTGACGGGAACAGTAGGGGAATTTTCAGGTTACCAGCTTTGGTTTGTTATGTAGGTGCTGTGCATTATCTCCCTTTCTTTCACTGAATTCCTGGTACATGTGTAGATATTCTGTACTTGAAAGGGACGCCAGTTTGGAGAACACAGAAGAAAAAATGGAAGTTGTTTCTTTCCAGAATAATGAAAAAGTTTCCTTTCTTTAAATGCTTTTGAATGAACTTGGGTACTGGTGGATATAAGTGTTTAAGAGCATTATCACTCTTTGCATCAAACAGCTACCATAAACTGTGCCTTCAAATAACCTGGGAATTAACATCTTTGGTGTTGCAGTAGTTGATAGTTTATTTTCAATGGCAGCTATTGTTAACTCATTATGTTTCCTGAAAACAT
>VZTU01014834.1:98254-201783 GCA_013400835.1 Zapornia atra | reverse complement strand
GTCTGTAGGAGTTGTAACTCAACATCTGAGAACATGAGAGCATTGCTGCAGCTTTTCAGCTTCACATCTTAGAATTCTGCCTGATCTCCACCTGGAGAGATGCTGCAGAAGTCTCTGGAGTTTGGGCAGTGTAAAAAATGAACTTGGAATGAATGCTCCACATTGATGCCCAATGGTTTTGAACCAATCTTTTCCTACTTTGTGATTTTTGCAGATTTATTTCTGTGCCAAGGTCAGCAGTGAAAACTATGAAATCACCTTATATTTTAAGTACCATGAAACTTATTGCAACATTCTGCACAGAGAACTTTTTTAAATTGATGATTTAAGTGCTTACCACAGTTTTCTTGTGGCTTGTGAACCAATTTATTCGGACTTTTCTGCCTAGGCTGCATGAATGTTCTGCCCATTTGATTATTCATTTTGGTTTCTATTATGCTACTGACATCCAGTTTTATTTCTTATTAATCTCATTTGGCCTTGGTGTGACTTCTTGCCAGACTTTCTAAAGTCAGAATGATCAAAATGAGGTTGTGTTACACAGTTCAGGCTAATGTTTCTGAAATCGAGGGTAGCAATCTTTTTGAACGTATGACTCTGACCTAAAATTAAACCCTAGAATGTATATTTTATGATCATGTTAGTTTCCAAATTGAATTATAATCCTGAAGGAAATAAACCCATTCTTGGTACACTCCTTCCCCCTCCCTGCAGATTAACAACTGTGCTGCATAACACTTAGCTTTAAACGAAGCGGTGTGATCTGTTAATGCCTAGATTATTTGTCATTAGTTTTCATTTTTCCTTGTGGTGAGACTACACATCACTCTGCATTTCAGTTCAGGGAGAATTTAGCAGCAGGTCTCTTTCCAGTTGTTCATATATAATAGTTTCCCCTGGGAAAAGTTTGCTCCTGGACAAAATTGTCAATGGCTTTGACCACAGAACTCATACAGAGGGGACATGCTGTCACTGCGGCACTGAATGAAACTTTTTACCTTTTCCTTTGACTGCTGGCTGTTTGTATATTGACATTTGATTATGTTACTCCTGTCTTTTTAATGTGAAATTAGTGGCAGAGAGGAGAAGGTAGAGAGCGGTTTCTGCAGTTTCCCAACCACATTCCTCAGTAACCCAGCAAACAGAGAAAAACGCGGTGTAGCGCCTCGCTGACAAGCATAGCACAGAAAATAACCCAGGAAAGGGTGAGTGCAGGGAGTGAAGTGTTCACTTAATGCCATGGAATGAGAAATTGAATCTGAAACAAATTCATAAATGTTGCAGTAATTTCAGGCACAGTGTTGAGATCAGATAGCTGAGAAAGGTCTGAGCAAGTGTTTCTGACTCTAGAAGGTGGTGATAACATTTTGCAGGTATTGCCCAACAAATTCACACACGCATTCTTCCCCTACACCTCACCACACTCCCATGGAAGTTCTGTCAGGTTTAGTGCTCTGTGTACCTGGTAGAAAATGATGAGGGGATCCCAGTCCAAGGAACAGATCACAGAATTAGTGAAGGTATGAAAAACACAGATCTAAGAGGAAATGCTAATTGAGTGGAACAAGATAAATCATCTTCTGACCCTTCTCCCTGCTTTTCAGTGTATACTGAGTCTGGATAGAATGACTGTGTTGTCACAGTCCAACACATGTGACTATATTCATAGATGTTCTGGGTAAGTTAATTGAAAGTATAGGTCGCTCCCAGAAAAGACACTGTGTTTTCTTTTCAGCCAGATTTCCTCTATTTGATTTATCCTTTTTGACAATAGCTCACAAGTGAAATAACTATGATATCCTGGCTCTAGGATTCTTGACAGCCCTACTGATTTCATTTTTTAATGCTCTTTGAAACAGACTTATGTATTGGCTAAAATGCAGAGGGAAAGTCTCCAAATGGAGCAAGTTCATATCTGAGAGCGCTACCAATAGCATTGCCAGTTTGTAGGCACTGATACCTTCTGTACTTATTACACAAGACTTTGACCTTCCAGAGTTGGCTAGCAAATGGTTACAGGAGACAGAGTACTACTGTGCACAAGCTTAAGCATATGTTTCATATTTATGAAAATATAAGGTAAACCTGAAACTAAGGTCAGCTCGCTGATGCTCAGAAAAAAAGTAACTTAAGATCACTTTTCTATAAAGAGAGAATACAGATAGTGTCTGTCATTCCAAGTACAGTGTTCATGCATACACACCTGGGACAGTAAAACCCCAGCATTTTTCTGGAAAACTTACCTATTCAAAAGTGAATAAAGATTTAGGATTGTATTGGACCCATGGTATTTTTCACAAGAATATAGATTTCTAAATTCAACCTCTTGGCCAAAATCTATCTAAGTTCCCTTACCCCAAATTATTCCTGCATCTTCATCTAATGTATTTTAATCCCTGTCCTAAATGGAACAGGTAGAACTAAGTTGATGTCAACTGTAACTCCGCAGTGCTGGTACATAGTTACAATATTACAGACATATTTCAGTAAGCTACTTTAACTTGTGCTGCAATAATAGAGCATGCACAGAGGCAGCTAACATTCATAGCTTGTTCACTTGGAACCTAATTAAGCTGGACTTTAATGCAATGAAAATGTAGGATAAAGGTAAAGTAGTTCAGAGAAATCTATGCTGAATGAACACACACAGATCGCCCTTGGATTTGTCAATTGTAAAAGAGAAAGTAATTTTAGATTTCAATAAATACTGTGTATCTGAAATTACACTGATATTGGGTAAGATCTGGTCGTGTAGCCCTATGAATAGACTACATTTAGTTTGAATTTGGCATGGGTTTTGGAGGGGGGTTTTTTTGGCTTCTCATGATCACTGAGCTAATTCATACAGAGTAGTTCTATTTCTAAATGTCCTGGATACTTTTTGTTCAATGATTGTGTCCAAAGTTTATTTATAATTTGTTAGTTGATTTGATGCAGTTTATTTGAAAAAGCATCTGATATGCCAGTCAAAATTGATAACAGAAATTTAGCAAAGGGGAACTATTCACAAAGTAGTGAAAGTAGTATTCAAATCCTTTATTTTATATGTTTTGCATATTTATGTATATCAATGGTTCAGTATAAAAGCACTTAACTACTTTGAAGCAATAGCATTCCTTACTGCCTTAAAAAGCAGTTGCAGCTACTGCACATAGAATATATTTCTAGAACTAGTTTCAGGTATTTTATTTAAAAAGGTCAATCCATTTGGGTTTCTGCCCACCAATCGATCTCTGCAAAGATGTTAGTGTAGTGTACTGATCCAGTTCTCAGGAACAATCCAAATTGTGTAGTTTTTAATGTTATATGTCTGATTAAAAATTTAAGCATTGCCACCGTAAGTGTCAAGCTGTCACCAGGGCATCTCTAATTGCATCCACTCCTTGCCTCGAGCAACAGATGACATTTCTGGGGCAACATCTGGCAGCTGATATGCAGCTGGCATATACAATAGGCAGTAGAAATATACAATAGGTGTTCTCTGGAGAAAGCCCAAAAAACCAGTGAAGAAAAGAACAGTATAAGCTTCATATCTGTTGTGTGAACAAGTATCTAGTGGCAGATATAATCTGAGTCTGAAAATTATGTTAATCTGAGTCTGAATGTTACGTTTAGAGATTTTTTCCTGTAGTTGATGCAAAATAGTTACAGGATGCTATTATTTCATGACTTTTCAAGTTTTCAAGCTGATGTAGATAGGTTCATGGCAATATAGAAGTTCTATGAAGCAATTTCCCTTAATGTGGCTGCAGCTTTACACTAATGGGACAGGACTTCAGAGGCTAGAAATTTGTATTTAGTAAAAGACTTATATTTAGCAGCAACTTAGAGTCTGGTTTAAAATGATGAATGTTGAAAGAAATTACAGATGACAGAAAGAGCACACAATACAGTATCTCCGTGACTCTTGGCTCATCCCTGAGTATGAAACCAAAATAGACTTATGGCCATGTCAAAGTGAGGTAAAGGTTACAAATAAAGAATGAGTATAAAAACCCCAAGACCTTCAAACACTGAAACTTTAAATACAGTTGTGCTCAGAAAGTGTTGATGTGAAAGAGATGTTATAATCAACAGCTATTGCGTCTGAGCATAGTCAAATATTACCATCTTTCTGGCAAAAATGACATCTACTTTTGTTGTGGTGGTGGTTGTTAGTACTGCCGAGCCAAGACAGTTACGTGGGACTCATCTGCTTTTTTCTGGCCTGTGCGTCATCGCTGCAATTGTTCCTGAGACTTGGGTTACATAAACATTATTGCTGTTTGTGATTCATGGGCAGAACAGAATTAAACTGACTTCCAGAGCCCTTGGTGGCTTTTGCAGATCTGAGGAAAGGTGTTTCATCAACTTAGCTTATGTAAGTTGGCTCTCTGAGCAGCAGTGTGCAATAAAACCTCAGTACCTTCTGAGTTGACTCTTAAGTTTCTTTTTCAGTTGTGACTTCAGTTTATTCAGTTATCTGAAGAATAGTAGCTTGTTTGTAATTTGTTGCTGATATTTGACGTTAATTTAATCAACAGGCTGTTTATAACAGCCTATGGCTTGCTAACTGTTTGCAGCTTGCTGCTAGAGTTTGTGTGGTGGCCAGGAGCAAGTTGCAGGTCAGCTGGGGGATCTTTTCCTGGCTGCTGGTTTTAATTTGGTGCTTCTTTCCTTTCCCCATCACGTTGAGCTCACTCTGCAAGTACAAAAAAGCCCCCTAACCTCTAGAGAAAAAGGTGGCTAGGAAAGGTTCTGCCATCCTCTGAGCTTTGTTTTAACAGAGACAAAAGTATCTGTGAGGATATACTGTGTGAGATACATGCCAAGAAGCACACGACAATTGTGCATGTGGTGTTCATCCATTCTGTGTGGGTAGGTATGTCAGAGGATGTCACATAGGGCAAACAGGCTTCCCTTTAGGACAAACTGGCATTTGGACAGAACTAAGCCTTCTTGGTCTGTGGAGAAGATTGCATGTTGTCTTGGTTTTGTGTGGAAAGGTTTTGGTAATGGGGGTAGAAGTTACAGGAATGGATTCTGCAAGAAGTTTCCTGATGTCTGACAGAGCCAGTGTCAGCCAGCTCCAAGATGGACCTACCATCCAAGGCTGAACCCATCTGCAACAGTGATAGTGCTTTTGGGGTAACAGAGTTGAGAAGGGGAAAAAAATCTGTTGCAGAACAACAGCCGAAAGAGAGAAGTGCGAACATGTGAGAGGAACAACTGTGCAGACACCAAGGTCACTGCAGAACAAAGGGGAGGAGGTGATCTAGGTGCCACAGCACAGATTCCCCCATGGAGAAGACCACGGTGAGGCAGGCTGTCCCCCTGAAGCCCATGGAGGTTAACAGTGGAACACTGCAGCAGGTAGAGACGTCCAAAGGAAGTTGTGACCTGGTAGGAAGCCCATGCTAGAGCAAGCTCCTGGCAGGACCTGTGGCCCTGTGGAGAGAGGAGCTCACGCAAGAGCAGGTTTGTTGGCAGGACCTGTGACCTGATGGAGGGCCCATGCTGGAGCAGCCTGGTCCTGAAGGTCTGAACCCCATGGAAGAGACCCATGCTGGGGCAGTTCATGAAGTACTGCAGCCTGTGGAAAAGATGTTGGAAACATTAATGGAAGAGTATTTCCCATGAGAGGGACCCCACTCTGGACCGCGGGGACAGTGTGAGGAGAAAAGTGGCATCCTGTCCATCTGAGGAGGGGAGCTAAGGAGAGGCTTTGATGGGCACTTGCCCGTCAGCCAGGGTCAGCCCACCACAGGTGTAGTTCAGTGTTCAGTCTACTACTGTAACTGGATCAAGCATTCAGTAGCTTTGACACACTCTAGTAAGTTGTTCCAGTCTCTCACTTCTTTGATCCTATTATTCAATATGTAAATATCTGCAGCTAATGAACTTAGAGTACAAATTATGCAGCCTGCAGGAGCTGGGGTTTCACAAACAGCATAATATCCCATTATTAGCAGGTGCAGTTTGTTATTTAATGTGTAAGCACTGTGTCTGATTGCATCCACAAATCATGGATGGAGGCATCAAAGTGACATAAACTGCAAAAAGGGAACTAGACTGAGATGCAAGCCCACCACATGCATGATAAGTTAAAGTGCTTCCAGTCATTTAATTTAAAGCATAGGGCTGTTAATTTTATCCAAATTCAGCTAGAGCAGGTTGAAACCAGACTAGTCTTCCAAAGATTTATTGTTAGTTCATTATCTAATGCAAATAGTGAGTAGAGGCTCTTTTCAGCAGCGTTTTACAGTAACATTTATAGGTACAAATAGAACAATGTTCTGTAGCAGAAAGCATTGTTCACTAAACACTGGAGGAGTTTCCATCTGCCTGGGTTTCTGTGGGAAAATGTTTCAGATTTCAGATACTATGTCCATGGTACAGCCCAGTAGCAATTTATATGAGAAATTTGAGAAGGTACATGGAAGTTTGGATGGATAGAATCTGAATTTGAATTTCAGTGGGCAGCTTTTAAAAGTAACCTTCTGAATTGTCTGTGGGAGCCCAGAAATTAGTAAGTTTCTGAGTTGACAAATTCCAGCCTTTAACAGGACATTGTAAAGTTGGTAGACTAAGAAACTGTTACTGAAAAATTGATCTACATTTGAAAATAAAAGTGTGGCTTTTTCACAGAGTACGGAGGTAATAGAGAAATTATGTAGATAACTGAAAAGGGATTAAAAGGCCACTGAGATACTTCTTTTCCTTCAAGAATGTTGAGTAGCATTTTTTTCTCAGAGTTTCCGCTCATCAATCTTTAAAAATCAGAATATCCAAAACGTTTTGAAGGACACCAAGGTCATGGGGGGGGCGGGGGGGAACCCAAAACAACCACAGGCAATAGATTTAAGGGGAAAAAAAAAAAAAAGAAAAAGATGAAGGGTACATATGAGATGTCCCCTATATGTCAGAAGTCACCTTTCCCTTTACAATAATTGGTCTTAAACTGCAATTATTTTTGAGACGTTGTTTGCCTGCCAGAGGCATCGGGAACAAGTGTAATGCACAAGGCTGCAATCACTTAATGCACAGTGAGAGTTTTCATCGCCCAGAGGTGACATGGTTTACTGCAGCACTCCCTGATGGTACTGGCTTAATGAGCAGAACTCTAGAGCTGTCTGTAAGGAAAGACAAGAGTATGTAGAAACACCAGCGTTACATTTTACATTCTCATTTCGTGTTGATGATTTTGGCATTGAGCTTGTTCTGAAAAGGCAGCATTGCATTTACAGCACCAGGATCCTGAACAGGCAGTAATGATTTCAGTTGGCTGCAGTACCTTCTTGGTCTAGGGGACATTTGCATCTTCCCCTGAAGTGTGAAGTGGTGAAATAGTCCCAGTAGAGAAGCATGAATCTGGAAAGGATAGCGGCCTTTCTCACCCACTTCTTGACACAAGGTCTCCAGGCCCTCTCGTTGCCTGACACCTTTCTTTGTTATACCAGGTTAATTTGGTCATGGAGCAAGTAAAATGTTGGTGCTCTGTGCCTTGGATTAGCAGTATTTTAATTGTGGTAAGAGCTTCATAAATAGAGCTAGCCAAATTACCTCAGTGCTCAGATTTTATTGAAAAAGACGTTTCAGTTTATGGCTCTCTGGGCCCAAACTGAATGCAGCACTTTCCACTGCGTATTTACATATTTCTTTCTTGCTCTTTGAGTGGTAATGAAGTGATGTTGTAAATGAAGTTTAATAAAGCCTGACCCGAGGGAAAAATGTTCCTGAGATAGCCACATCAACAGAAACCCCTACCAGCCAATTAGTCATGTCCTCCCATTTAAAGTCTTACCTGGTTTACAGAACTCTCTTCTGTGCACAGATCTCTTTCATATTGTTATATGAAAGCTTTTAAAAGAATCTTTACAGGTGCCTTTTAGTGTAAATACCCATTTCTTTTATCTTGGAGATCTTCATGGTACAGCACTTACTGCTTTTCTTAGATACTTACCTTTTCTGTTAATAGACTCAAATAGAGCTTTCCATTTTTAACAAATGAGATTGACTCCCCTTTCTGAAGTCTCCACTGTCAAGCACTAATATAAGAACTTTGTGCTTACTGGGTTTTTTTTTAACAACAATCTCTCATACCTTTTGAAAATCCAAAAATTTCCATAAAGATGAAAACCTCCACAATGAAAATGTAGATAGGAGAAGAAGAAAATGGAGACATGTAAATCTGGAAATCATCACTCTATACTTTGTCTTGCAATGTGCAGAGCTTTTTTTTTATTATTAAAATTTTTTTTAATGACTGGTAGATTTGGAGACATGTCCTCTTCATTTCCAATGTGTTTATTTGACTTTCTCTTTTCAGGTTAGTTTGTAAATGTCATGTTTTGAATAGCCGACATTGTGGGATAGTAATAATGGTAGAATGTTCGGGGATTTTCATATTAATGTACTTCTATACATAGGAAGTATATAGCTTTTGTGTGTCTTTCTGTGCTTTTAAAAACTAAAATTGAGTTTGCACAATTTCCTTATGTAGGAATGTAAGGATTTGAATTTAGTCATTAGATAGGTTTTTAAATTAAATTGGTTGGAAAATGATCTCCCATAATAAGCTGTTACAACCCATCCATCTAATTTTAGTGTATTCTTTTCACATTTTTACTTTAATTGACTTCGTTTCAGAAGCAGAAACTGTATTTTGAAAGAAATGTATCAAGTTTATTTCCTTGGCTGGTAGTTGCTAAATGCCAGCAAATGTATTTTTCGCCTCGTTTAACATTCTTCCTTTTTATTCCTCTTTTTTTTTGTTTTGTTTTTTTTTGTGGGAAAATTGCATAAAGTCTTCTTAATCAGCCTACTATACTCTCTTTTATTCAGATCATTCCCTTTAAAATGGCCATTTAAATGAGACACTTATAACATTCTCACGATTCTACTAACTGTGCGAATCTGATTTACTCAATTGCCAAACATCAATAAAAATAAAGTTCTGTAATGTAATTTTTAATTCTTTAAAATAGAAGCTATAAAGAAATTACCCACTTCTAGGAGAAAGCTATCCAGACATGTTTACATGCATTTTCTGACTTGTTTGTAATACAGGCATGTATTACAACATGTATTTTCTGACATGTTTACATTACTTTTTCTGACTGGCTTGTAATACAGGCATGAAAGATCATTTTGGATATAGACTTCAATTTGATGGTCTGAAGAGGATTTAGCACCTCTGCAGTTATTCTTTTTGAGTGTACAGATTTGGTCTGAAAGCCCCATCACCAACCATGCTCCAGTTCAGGATTGTTCACATTGTTTTTACTGGGTAGTGAAAAGCAAATGGAAGATTTTGTTCTTGTAGTTGTTGCAAACCAGTTTGTTAAAAAGGAATGTATGATGTTTTGGTGGAGCGTGGAAGAATCACATGAATGTTAACTGACTCAAAGCCAGAAGGGTCCCTCCAGAAAGCTTTTTCTTAGGATTGTTTCTTAACCAGGTCCATCTCTCCAGGATTTTTCTCCTTCTAGTGTATGCACATTGTTGTATAGTGAAATCACCATCTCTTATGTTTGTTAGCAAATCAGAAAGCATTCTTGCCAAGTGCAGAGGACTGGATCTTTCCTGGCCCTTTTATAGAATCATAGGATAATTTGAATTAGAAAAGACCTCAGGAGGTCTGCAGTACAACCTCCTGCTCAAAGCAGGGGCAGCAATGAGCTCAAGATGATGTAGCTCAGGACTTCCATGTGCCTTTTCCCAGGTGGATGCACCCATTCATTTTTTATGTTCCATAAAGGGGTCCAGCTACTTTTTATGTTTATCTTAAATGAAAGGCAGCCGTTGCACGCAGCCTAATTTCTAGGAATTCCAATAACTCAGAGTTTCCTGCACTGCTTTTGCATGTTCTTCTCCAGTCAGAAGCCTCTCTCCTTACCTAGACTTCTGTGCCTTTCTATGTCTCTTCTAAGTTGATAACCTGACCTGTGACCTCATTTTCTGGGGAATTTGGAGAAGCTCGGGCTTTCTACCATCATCAGGAGCACTGTCAGGAAGGCACATCTGAAGTTCATTCTCCTGAAGCAGAACTATAACCAATGCTTAGTCAGGTTTGGCTTTTTTTCCTTCTCTGTCAGTAGTTCTGTGCAGACTACAGCCTGGCCCTTCATCTTCAGAGCCTTTGGTGTGCACTGAGAGTGAGTGCTATTGCTATGGGAACTATGGATTTCTGAATCAGGATTGGGTTAAACAAATGTCCTGAAACAACAGTTGAATGGGTGGAAGCTGTGGTATGTAGAACATCCTGGGTCAGCAGTCTCGTGTAAATTTATTGATTTTATCATTAGCTTCAGAAATTCACAGGAGAAAAGAATTCAAGTAATAAAATATAGAAAGTACTGACCAAAATCAAGAGTCCTTTTAAAGGGCAGAGGACACTAGTGGGAGGCTATTATTTACAGATTGGCATTTCCTTGTGTGTTGTTTGTGGGCAGAATGCTTAAGGTGGGATGGGGGGGAAATGGATGGCAACCAAGGCCTTGTGAAATGTTCTGAATCACTTCTCACTGTGATGTGTCTCAGATAGCTCAACTGTGAACTAGAGCCACACATGAAGGTGAAGCCATGGGTCTACACTACAGTAGAAGTTGGGGTGGGTGATGAGGAAGGTAATGGCAGTTCAGGGGCAATAAGGTGGCTGTACTGCAGAGCCCCAGGGGGAAAAGAACCGTCTTGCTGACTGTGGCTGTTTGCAACGGGTAGGAAAAGCCCTTTTGGGCAGCAGTTCTTCTCAATCTGAGGGAAATAGAACAAATTAATTGTACCCTGAAGGTGCCTGCTCTTCTCCATTGGAGACATCTAAACATAGTTACCCTAAATCACACCTGTGTCAGCTCCTTGGGAGTAAGCCTTTGGGCAGCTTCTTAGGATCAGTGGGCTTAAAGCCACGATAGTCCTTGTGTTTTGGTGGCAATATAGCAGTTTGACAGCGTCCAGAAGGGGAAACTGGGCAGATATAGGGTACACACCGTATCTATAAACTACCAGAGATGAGCGACTTTGTGTGTTCTGTGTGCAAGTGAGTGGATTGCCAGATCACCCCTAATGCTGGTGAAGTGTAAAGCAAACAGCTGACAAAATTGTGTGAAAATTGTAAAGTTCAATTCTAAAACCCCCAAGCTACAGAATAGATTAACGCTTCTGCAGATTTTCCATTATTTGACATCTTCTGTTCTTTGCTGTTTTGACTATGAATTGATGAGTGCTTGCCATGCCAATTTACATTTGCATCTTGGCCTGGATTTTGTCTGTGTTGTGAAAGGAAACAGAATTTGTGTATCTTATGCATTATTCCAGCCAAAAGGCACAATGCAAAAATTCTATGGGGAAGGTGAGCACATCAGACTTTGGGGAAAGAGTGGAAGAAAGATGATGGTTAGAAAGCATTAAGAGGAAGCTAGTTTCAAGATATGGAGGCATAGCCACATTAAATCATGGCAGACAAGGAAAGACCCCTCCTTACTGTATAACTCCCCCTGTTAAAAATCTGAGCGTAAAAAAATCTTCGGAAATAGAACACAAGCCCTTAACATCTTGAAACAAATCCTTTATATTTATGGAGGATGCCTTAACAGAAGGCAGACAAGGAGGAAAGGCAAGGAATTAATGGTTATTAATATAGAATTATTAATATTTTCTAAAAAGTGCATATGAACCTCTCTAAACACCTGACAGGTGGTTTCCCTAACTATCCATAAAGCCCTGGAACACTGTCAGCAAGCTATTACCAGTATCCAAAAGTACCGATCTGTTTCATTATGTTACTCTTGAGTACCTAGCCTCTTGTAAATTGAATTGTTCTAAGTGTATGCCTTTAACAAAGGGAAGACATGTTTCTAATGCCCTTAAGTGTGTAATTTTGATCTTGAAGCCTATAAAACCTGACAATCTCAGAAATTAGTTTTAAATAGAATAATATATTCCACAGTAAGTGCTTCATACAAATCCTGTTCAAAATATCCTGAAAATACCTCTGAAGGAAATTGGATGGTTTGGATAAATTTACACTTTAAATACCATTTTTGCCTGTTTCATCTCTAAATTTTATCATATATTTCTTTTTTTCTTCATTGATTTTAGTATGATAAAAGCAAAACAAGGGAGGAATCTGGATGATGGGTTTAGTTTTTCCAAAGTGAGGAACCATCTCTTCATCGTTGCCTTCTTTCCAGAAGTTATTGCCGTAGCATTCCCATGGAACTATGATATAGGACTTCTCCTTTTATCCCAGACTGGTTTCTGTCAGCCCCTCATACGATTCTTACAGCCCTGTATCCCAACTCCTGGAAATCCTAGGCTAGTGTTAGATGGCATCTGTGGACCCATGTTAGTTGTATCTGTTGACTGAAATGGTGCAATACCTTCCTATATTCACCCGAGGTTAGTTTAACGTGCTAGCAAGTCTTATTTTAGCAAAAGATTAGGTACCACAACTAAAGAAGAAAATACAGCAAACAACACTTTAGCTCATACTTCACATACAAAGCTCTCCCTGCTCCAACTACTGTTGCAGTCCATGCTGGGGGCAACTAAGGAAGTATTGTCTGTCTTCCTTCTCCTGCTCCAAGCCTCCGAGGACTGACTTGATCTGTGCAGTATTTTGAGGTTGCTTCTTAACCCTGCGCTTTACCAAAGGCCGAACGTCCCCATCCTCTTTCAAACATCTCCATGTATCTCGTCTATTTTCTGTCCCTTAGTAGGACTGCCAGTGATTTATGCCAAATATACCAGTGATGTCTCAGTCCACAGCCCTGATCTTTATTGTTCTGATCCCTCTTTGGAAGTCTTTGAAATTTCCCTTGCCAGTGTAATCCCTAATTGTTAATTCAGCCCTAACAACACTGCTTGGCTTCTTGGCTTGGCTGAAAACTGTTTGGCTTGTCTTCTCATAGCAGCCAGATGCAAGGTGTAGTTGTGCTGAGCATTGGACCAGTCTTCCAGATCTGTGGCATTTAAAAAGGAAGCAACAGCATTATTTGCTGTCTGAATTGCCTTGTTTTCTTTTCCTAGGACTTGGTTTCCAGTATACTTATTTTTCTTAATGCATTGTCTCTCAGGACAAAATCCTCTATTTCCTGGATCTTGTATTATCATGTCTTCTGGGGCAGAGTGAAGGTGAGCTGTGCCAAATAAGGGAGGATTGATTTCATAATGTTTTACAACTACTTGATTCTCTTGCAAATCATAATGAGGAGACTTTGAGGGGAGAATGTGGAGGTCTCAAGAGGGTAGGAGTCACTTCCACACCTGCAAGGGCAGGCCAACTACATACTGCCAATTGTTTATCCAATCTTTTCCTAAATGCTGGAAGCCTCCCTTGCCAGATCACTCTAATGTTTCAATATTGTTCAGTTTGATTTTTTTTTTTCCAAGGTATCTGACCTAAATCCCCTTTGCTACAATTTAATCCTGTTATTTCTTGCCTGATTCAGAAGTAACATGGAGAGCAGCTCATTCCCTTCCTATTCACAATTATCAGCTACTTATATAAAAAATTTTACCGTATTATCTGCATAGCATTTTCTTCTGTATTTTGAATCACCCCAGCTCTTTCGATTTTTCCTCTAGGTCAAGTTTCCTGACACTCTCAATCGCTCCTGTTGTCCTCTGATCTTTCTGTAATTGTTCTTTTTTTTTTTTTACTTAGGCTGGACTTTATTCCCTGCTGCATAGCTATACAAAATAAAGAACCAGGGAATTTGGGTTCTATATGCTCTTAATTTAGGTTGGGTTTTTTTTCCCTCTTCGTGCACCTTACCCTACTCTGGCTTCTGTTGCTAACTTCTCTTCTTGATGCTTTGTGCAGTCAATCTTTCTGCATTTTCTACCTTTCAGCCTCCCCGCTATCTCTGCCTTCTGTGCTGCAATAGTGTGCTTGTCAGACCTAGAGTGTCATATGAGAGAAGCCATTTCCCCAAGCACAGAGCAAGATTCTTTTCCCCCTATTTTCTTTCATTATACATTAAAAAAAATTCATATGCTGTGGTAAGTTCATCGCTCTAGACACTTGGTGACATTTCCAACATAAGACTATCTATTTTCTTGTCAGTGTCACCGTCACTTCAGTTCTCACAGTAGTGGCGGATTGCTCCTCAGTTGTTACCCAGAACTCTTTCCTTACTCGTATTTCCATAGTTCCCCATTAACCTTTCATGTTTTAAAGGGGACATGGCATCTCTGCTAGATAGGCCCCTCACTTAAACGCTGCCAGAAACAAAAATATTTTTTAAACTTTTAAGTTGCTCCTATTTTGTGCTTAAAATACCATATGAGCATATCAAGAATCGCCACATTCTTCTTCCCTTGGTAGTCTGTGGTATTTCTTATATGTGCCTTTTGTACAGTGTCCCTCCAGTTCATTATTTACAGATTCACAAAATTGTAGGGGTTGGAAAGGACCTCCAGAGATCGAGTCCGACCCCCCTGCCAAAGCAGGTTCCCTAGGACAGGTAGCACAGGTAGGAGATTACTTGCCTTTACTTTCTCAAATTGAAGTTTGAAAAACTTGTGGCCTTAGTTCAACAGCATCATAGGGATCCCAATTTTCAGTACTATTCGGAAAACGACTTTAGGATTAATACCATCACTTTGCAGCATATGGAGTCAGGTCAAAATTAACATTACCTCATGTGATAGTTGGCTTTCAAGCAAGAGAAGACCTGCTTATTTTCTGTATACTCCTCTCATTAAATCTTCATGTAAGAGCTCTGAACTAGGAGGGAAAATCATCTTTGTCCTCTATCACATTTATCTGAACCATTAAAATATTGAGCTCCATCTGGTGCTTTCTCTTCTGTGTCATATAGGAGGCAGTTTCATCCAGCACCTTATGTCAATAGGAACACTGGGAATGGCAATAACCGATCAATAGCGGAGCTTGTGTTTATGCATCTGCCTTATCAATACATTGTGCCATGTATGGACGTTGCTTTATCACCACAAATTAGAACAGTCCAAAGCAAAATCATAATTTGCCTGTGTCATATATTGACCTATTTAAAGCACATCTAGAAAATTAAGAGATTAATATCCAGATGCACAAAGGAACTGGTATTCTCCCTTCTTAGTTTAGAGATATTATTATGTATTTCAACTTCATCTTATCTCTAGTTAAATTCTAATTATTCTACTGTTGCTTAAGAAACTTTTCCTTCTGTTTCTGATGTGTATTTTTTTAACTTCAGATGATCTCGTTATATACAGAAGTCAAATTACTTCAACTTTAGCTGAGCAGAAACAGGTGAAAAATTATGTAGACCATCGATTATTAGGAATTTACACTCTGCACTAGACTGTAATGTGTCTTTTCATGATCAACCTTAAAGTGTGATATGTAGACAGCACATTCAAACGGATTTGTCTCACATTAAGATGGATTTGCCTTTATCTATTGTTGTGTGCTTTTTTTTCTTTTTCAAATTTTTTTTCATGGGAAGTATTCCACAGCCTGAACATGGTTTGGGATGTAGAAAAGGTAAATCTCCCTAATTGTATTAATCTGAACTATGAGCTGAACAGTTGTAATCAAGCCTACTCTCACCATCATACTTTGCTTTGGAAAGCACTTCCCTTTCATGTACTAATGGTGGTGTCTCTGGAGAGATGGCTGCTCTACTGTATGCTTTGGCACATTTCCAAAACAACTCCCCTTGTATACTTGTTTACATCCTTTCAATATATCAGATCACTAGAGTACCTTCAGTAAGACTACAGAGTGCAGTTGCTCAGAAATTCACTGTGACCATCTTATGAAAGGACTAAAACAACTATCTGTATAATGCGGAAGAGGAAAGGCAAAAAGGCTTGCTCGTGCTTCTGCCTTCAAATGAGCCACTCAGAAGAGTTTTGCAGCTCTGAGTTGAACAGTGTGAAATGAATTATCAGAAAATGGCTCCTCAAAGTCTTTCCAATTCTAATGATCCTAGCAGTAAGATAAATAAATCACAGAAAACCGAGATGTGGCAGTAAAATAAATAAAGCCTAGAAAACTGAGACGCGAGCCGAGGGAAACAGGCGTTTGAGACGCTCAGACTATCAGAGTTTATGGGAAACTCTAAGTGGTAGATTTGTGATTCATGTGCTTCACATGTATCTCTCCCCCCTCATTTATCTGGTTCTCCTATATTCTTTGGTGACTTTTCTTTCCTGGAAAATGGGAACTGCCTTTAAGTCTGAGAAGTGCTGTCAGAGTGGTATTCTGTGACTTTCCTCTTCCTGTAAAGCAGAGGTATGTGCATGACCGGGTATGGTGTAGAGACAGACATACAGAGGTGTTGCCAAAGGACTTATCAGGTATTATATTCACATCTACATGGGAGAGCACCCAACCTAATCAGCCATCCCAAGGTGTGTGTGCACTAACCCCACCACCCCCTCTACAACCAGGGCTAACATCTCTGCCTATAATTCCTCACTTTGTATATATGTAGCTAACTTGAACTCAGGGCTTCATTGTGCCATGTGGAGTGGACTAAAGCCTCTCTCCTGATAGTGTCCTCTGGAATAGGCTCTTCCTCAGCTGTGATCTTCTTGAGTCCACTGATGTCTCACTTTAAAAAGAAATTTGCATAACACTGTCAAGTACAGAGGTACACAGACTGTTGTGGAGAGCTACAGGTCACTGCATCCTGCAAAGCATTGATACTGAAAAGACTTTGAGGTTGGCATTCATATAAGTGTTTCTTGTCTTCCTTGATCGCATGAGCCAAACACAAGACTCTGAAGAGGAAGACGAACAGCCAAATAGATTTCGCTTTTACCAGAGTATAGGCAGGTGCTCAGAACCTGGGCTGGTGCAAATGCTCCTCCATCCACATGGGGAGTCAGTGGTAGCCTTTCCATTCAGAGATGCTGTAGTGTCCAGAGAGATTGTGAGGTCTCCATCCACAGAGATATTCAAGAGCCCACAAACCATTCTATTTGCCCCTGCTTTGAGCAGGAGTTTGAACTAGATGACCTCCACATGTCCCTTCCAACGTCTATTATTCTACGATGCTATGATAAGCAGCTTGTTCAGTTCTTCTAGGTTATTTGTATGCAAAAGCTATAATAAGCCTGCCTGCACGTTTTGTGTGTTTGATTGATTATTAAGTTTGTGAAATTAACTGTTGGACAAAAAATAAATTGCCTTTTCTTTGCCAAAGCAATGTTTCTCCAATAAGCCTCTAAAAGCAAACATGAATATTTAATAGATGATTCATTAAATGTAAGTATTTTCTACTTCAAAAAATTATTAATGGGACATAAATCTGTACTGAAAAAAATATTGGCTTTATATTTTACATTTGTAATAAGTCACAAAGGAAGCTGCCTAATAAAATGTAGTTCAGTTGTGTGATGTATTCTTAATGGCCTGTGATGCCAAGAGTAAAATATTGTAACTAAGAGACCTTTTTTTGGCCTGTGGTACAGCCCAAAAGGTTTGATGATCTCAACTATGACAGTATAAAATATTAACATTTTTCTCTCTAAAATTGCAGTGTATAACTGATGCCTCATGCAAAGACACTTGATGTCAAATAGTGTGTTCATAAGTTAAAAAAAACCCCAGTATTCTGCTTAGAGGTTTTATCTATCTGCGTTTTAAAAACTGCAAATAATAAAATTTACGTGTTTATAGTAATTTTTTGGTCCAGAGGAATTAACAGATGCATCCTGTCTGTCAGGTGACATCCACATGATTAGCTATTTTGTCACAGAAATCTTACCCAGATGGGTCAAACCTGTATTTGCTAATGGGATTATCAATAAGTGTTTGATCGTTGCCTCACAGTCAGATCAACCTCTCCCATTAAGGTGGTCATGCTGGAGGTACTTCTAATCCTTTTCTCTGGGAAGTAGAGACCAAGTCAGAGGATATTGTTTCCATGGTAGATTTACTACATCCAAGTTACTTTACTGTGAGATCTGCTCTGTGGACTCGGATGGAATTAGTTAGAATTAAAGACATCCCTTCTCACGTTGTTTCTCATCTCAAAGGAATTTCTATCTCTGTTGTGGATTGTAAGCCCATCGTTGCACAGTAAACTTGAGCTATGAGATAGTATGTGCATTTTACTTCTCCTCAGGTAACCTACCCTGTTCTTTAAGTTGCCCTCCCACTCACACATTTTTGTCTACATGAAAGGACATTTGCAAACATTTCCCCTTGTTACTAACTCTGTTCTGTTCCAGCATTGAGATCCTGTCAACGGCTGCCAGAAATTAAGCACTGTAACAATGACACCTGCTCTGAGTTGGATTAGATGACACATTGCCTGAACGCTGGCAATAGGCAGCCACCTGCCTGCATTACTAACTCCATTGGAGCTGAACCTCTGGAACTATTTTGCAAAGTAAAAATAAAGCTTTATCCCGTCAGCAGATTTTGTTGTGAGATTTCATATAAAATGCATTTTAAATTGTAATGATGTGGCTGTCTTCTTATGTCAATATTCTGTATTTTGTGTGTCAGTGTCCTCATGTCAATCTTGCTTCATTAACAGCTTCTTATTTATTAGTTAGGGCTTTCTCTTGTTTTACTATTTTCATTCTTACTGCTTTTGCCCTACGGTTTCTTGTAAGTCCAAAGCTTCTTAAAATCCTAACTGAAATGTGAGCAGTACATTCTCCTTTTTCACTAAATCTTTGATTGAAACTAGGTATGTGAAAGGTATTGGCACTATTATTTACTAGATTCCTCTGGTCCATGAACGTGGAGGTTAATGCTTCTGAGTATGTAATATTTTCCCATGAGACCGGACATATATTGACAGTATCTAAGTAATTGCCCCATGGTAACACATGCACTTTTGAAAACTGTTGGCAGCATATTACTGCTGCTTTTCCAGTCCTGTGGAATTACCATTGTGAATTTACATTTACTTTAGTTTTGCAGAGGAAGAATGGTTTAATCACCTAAAACTTGCTGGGTTTTGCTTTTCCACTTAATTCACTTCACATGGCAACTCAGTCTGTGCTCTCAACTAATTCTCAAAAGCAGTGGAACCTGGAGCAGTTACTATTTACTACTTTGCACTCAGATGTCATACACAGCTTGATTACAGAGAGAATTGTTACTAGAGGAAGGATGTTGATTTTTTTTTTTTCCTTTTCTAGCTTTTCCTGCATTTTGATCTTAACAGAAATAAGCTATTTTTGCCAAAAATTAAAGAAGTGTTCCCATTCTGGCTTTTTAATTTGCGTTGCAGGGTCATGCTAAAGTAGGCAAGGTTTAATTCTGGTTGCAGGACCTGACTCAAAATCTTATTTATCTCCTTCTACTTTTACAAGGAAGGCTTTAAAAGGTGAGACTCCCAGATTTGAGTCTTTTTCTCTTAAATGATGATAGGGAAAACATCTTAATGGTATATCCTGATTTCTTTTCCCTATTGATATGCAGTCATAAATGACAGCATTGTTTTTATTGAAGTTGCCTGCCTAGTAGCCTCAAGGCAAATAAACAATTACACCATTCAATTGGAGACGCTGTAATTTTATCCTTCTTCAAGGTTATGTGCTATGAATGTCTTTTCTCAACTTTCTTAACTTTTAGACTCAAGAAATACTTCTATTAAGGTGAGTCCTACAGTTGCTTTTGTCTTAAAATGACTTGACAGTATTATTGATAAAGAACCCCAAAAAAGTCATTGTTGGAGGAGAATGTTCAAGAAGGCATGTCACAAAAGATACTAACCTCCAGCCTTGATCCTAGAAGACAGCCTGCAAATACAGCAAAATGTGGGTTTTTCAAGAGACATTCAATGTTAGCTTAACTTTGCTTCCATTCAGAGAAACAATGGCTGCTTCAGAACAAGCAGAGTCAGGTCAGTAGTGAATATATATATATTTAAATCCTGCAATCAAAAGGAGTTAGTAAGCCTGCAGGAGTACAGATGTGTTTTGTAGTCAGAACTTAAAATAGCAGTTAACAGCACTCTGTGCCTGCTTTCAGAGGGAGAATAAGAACCCGCCCCTCACAAGTTTTCCTTGGCCTAGCTGATGACTGTAACTCACCAAAGCAGGTCTTTATGCTTGTGGAGTTGCATAAATGGCCCCTACTTTAGTCTATTCCACTCCTTCTATATTGATACTGGAGAAAAAATACGGAGCCTTTTTCTAAATGAATTTCTGGTTGATTTGTTTTCTTTGGGAAATACAGCATCTGTATAAACTTAATGGCAAAAGAGAAACATAGCCTTGCCAGAAAGGCAAGTCTATAATATGTGGGCCTGTGCTACTACCTGTATTCTAGGATTGACAGCAATGATATGGTACTAAAGTAATTCATCAGTGAAGGAAGGAAGGGGAGGAGGGGGAAGGAAAGGAAGGAAGGTCTCTGATGCAGAGATAGGGGCTATAGAACCTTGTAATTATCAAATACTGGTCTAATATTTTCAGGAATTATGGAATATGATTTCAAGCTGTGGAGGGGGGTTTGCAGGTGAAAGAAAAGAAAAATTACAGCTTGTGGAAAATCGTAGATTAATGGCACTGAGCACTGAAACTCATTGTGTGTTGAGTATCTGTAACCCAGGCTTGGGTGATCTGAATTCTGCCATGCAAACCTGGTTTGAAGATCAGGGTTCAGTTAAACTAAATACACCTTGCTACCCCTTCTCAATCAGATTTTTTTTTAATTTCTTGTAAGAAACAGGTTCTTTTATAAAGAATTACATCTTTGCACTGACCATTTTGAATTTCTATGAAGTGCCATGTCTAGAAACTTGTAGCGTTCATCTGACATTTCTCTGGAGAAAAGTATAGTTCTTCCATAGAAAATATTCTTTTCTCCATCCATTTTCAGTAAGTGGGTTGCCCAGAGGCTGTGAAATCTCTGCCTGTGGAGATATTCAGGACTCAGTGGGGCAAGACCTGAGCTACCTGATATCTAAGGTGTGTCTGCTTTGGCTAGAGTGTTAGCCCAGGTGACACCAAGAGGTTACGTCCAACCTAGATTAGTCTGCAATTCTCTGATTTTGAGAAGTATCTTGTCACAGTGGGTTTGCACTGCTCTGAAGACCAGCAAGCATGTTTTTGCTGATCAGAAGAAAATCTGTTATGCTATGGGTATTTCTCCTCAAAAACTCAGCTTGAAAAAAGCTATTTATTTGAACGTTGGTGACCTGGCAGTTATTGTAATGTGGTAACTCTATAGGCACTGGTGCCACAGGTCAATTCCAAACACTTATTCAATTTTTGTGTTTGCAAAGTGTTTTATCTCATTGTCTGTCCCCTTGATTCCCCTGTTTTTCTTTCTTCATCATCTAGACATCACTTTCTAGCAGATTGCTTATGTCAATAGTAATTTTATTTAAATTTCCATGGGGAGCAGTGTTACATTGATTTTTGTTTGCATGTTCCCATAATGTGAAATTGAGTTTACTTCTCCAAACCATTTAATGAGCCAAGCCTCTAAAGTCAATTACAACAGAAGAATGCTCTTCTCTCAATGAAGCCTTTAGAAGCTGAAGAATACTGTGTTAAAATACTAATCTAACAGAGTTTGGGAGATTCCATTCACTAAAGTATTTTTGTAACTAGGATGGTGCTCTTGATTATTTATTTATTTGTTTGTTTATTTTAGGTATTTTGATTACCTATGTTTTCCTTAGATTAAGCAAATGTGACATTTCATCCAATTACTCCTCCATCTGGATTTTTTCTTCCTTCTAATCTTGGTTTTTTTCAGGCTTTCTTAGTGCTTTCCTTTACAAACGCTTAACGTAATCAGACCCAAGAGAAATGGATTTCTGCATTAATAATTTAGTGTTATTATTTCTTTCTTCTGAAAATAACTGAACCTCCCAAATGTAATTTTGTTTAGATCAGCTGTTGATAAAACTGATAAAATAACATTACATGATATTGAATAACATTTATTCTTAAACATCTGTATTGTGACAACTGTATGGAAATTTTTCTGTGTGTTTCTGTTTAACAACCACCACTAAATTTACAGATAATTTTTAATAAATTTCCTCCATTTCTCAAGTTTTATTATTGTATCAGGACTGTAGTTTCCTTCTCTATTTGGGCTTATTAGCTGGCTCTTTTGAGTTTTGGTTTTTCTTAATCTGAGTTGTTTATGACAAAACTGCCAGTCCACTGCTGATTTAACCTCATCTTTGAGAGAGTAGTTTGCAGGAAATTTTGAGTAGCAGAATTTTGTCTTGGCATTGTGGTATCTACTTGCCAACATCTGATGGGAAAATAGAAGTTAATTTGTTAAATGTACCTTAAAGAAAAACATCATTAGAAGCTTGATTTAGAATCCATAAAAGTCAATGGAAAGAGTACAACTGAATTCATTGCTTCTGAAGCAAGACTCTTGGGGGCATTTTGCTGCTCTTGTATCATTTCATGTTGAAATATTTTTCAGAAAGTCATCAGCAAAAAGAACAGCATGTTTGTGTTTTTTCTGTTGTTTTTAATATCAGAAAGTCACTTGTTCCATTACATGCACTAAACCTATTATTTCATGCAGCCCAACAGAACTTTTGGTACAAGTATTTCTCTGTCCTTTTTTGAGGATTACAATATTTTGTTTGTTTTATAAAAATGTTAGTAGTAACTGTAGTACCTTAGTTGGGGTTTGTTGTTGTTGTCGGTTTTGGTTTGGTTTGTTGAGGGTTTTTTGGGTTGTTGGGTTGGCTTTTCTGTGCTAAAGAAAATCATATATATATATATCTTATCTGTTAGAGTGTTCATTCTTATCACTTTACAAGCCAGTAATAACATTCTGGCTACTCTAAGGACATGGACATGCTATAGCAGTTTGAGTAATATCAGCATCTGTCAGGATAGTGGAAGGAAGAATCAAATAGACATCAAAAGTATAAATGTCAGTCTGTTACCCATATAAGCACTGATGGGTAGTGACTATATCTCTAGTTTCTGGATAAACAACACTAGATTTAAGAACTTCCAGAAAATTGTGTTAACCAGGAATGAATGTGAGAAACATTACCTATAGTGCATTGTCTAAAAAGAAATACGAAATCATTTTCAAAGCCAACTAGTTATGTTCTTGTCTGCTTTTCATATTCCTCACACTGTCCTTTTCTCACATGCTATATACCTTTCTGTATTTCCTGGGTGTTCCTTGAATTCAGCCAGTAGTAGCTGTCCTCGTTGAAGTGATCCGTTCAGTCATGTAAGGCTGTGTTGTATGCAGTTTTATGAGGATTCCATTGATTTTAATTAGAATGTGAACAATTCCTCTTCCGGTATTGACATGTGTCTGTCTGTTCACAGGTTGGCTTCAGCCAACCCTGCTATAGCTTCATTGTAAAGCACCATTTCTCCTCCTGGGTGCAAACATAGCTAAATTTCTCCCCTTCTCCTCTTTACTGTATAGTCTCTATTCTTCACCAGTCACCCTTTTATTAGGTAACAGCCATTCTGGTGTGCATACTCGGCACAAAACGTTCCTTGCACTACATACAACCCATAGAAAAGAAGTTGAGAGCACCAGGGTTCTTGCTGGCAAAGTCATGCCCCTCAATCTTCGTGGGCAACAATCTGTACAATATTATGTTATGGGCAGCATCAGATTTCCTTTTACCTACTGCCTTTAGTTCTAACATTCCAGATTCATGTGGCCAAGAGGGAAGCTGGAGAAAAGGAAGCTGGAGACCATGGTTCTGTAACTAGGACTTCATTATATGTCCATGTGAGGCAGTGACAGTAAGACCACACTGTCATACAAACTTTTCTTGATTGCTAGATATACCTCCACACATCTGCACTTGTCCATGAATGCAGAAAACCAGGTCAATTGGCATTACCAGATCCTGACTTTCCATTTTGCTTTTAGCCAAAGTTCATGACCAAGCTTCCAGACCCAGATTTACGTACCAGCCTTATTCCCACGCCACACTTAGGCAACACCCAACTACCTGTCAGCCTTCCCTCCATGTCGTTTTTCCATGTGAAGGAAAAGGACATGCAGGCCAGAAGGGAGTCAGAGTATGGCTTGCAGGAAACCAGAAGAAAACGAGTTGGCAAAATACTGATAGAACTACACGTGCTTGAAGAAGAACCAGCAAGTGGGAGGGAAGTGACACAAGACCAGAAAAAATACGTACCAACCCCTGACTGTGGGCTCTTTCTTTTTCACTTGAAAAAGTAAGCCCCCATGGCTGTTTTGTTTTTCTCTTGCAGTCATCTCTAACAAACAGCGACATCATCTTTGTGAAGCTGCACGCCCCGTGGGAGGTCCTGGGGAAATACGCTGAACTAATGAATGTAAGAATGCCTTTCAGGTAGGTGTAGTTGTATTTTGTCTCAACCTCCAAAGTCACATGATACTGTAAAGCTAACGTAAAGATAAACACCAAAATGCACATGGAAAAGCTCTTCTATAAGGTACCAACCCATCTTTAGAAAATATAAATGGAGTACTGTAGATACCGCGTTCGTTGCTGTTCTTGTTAATGCCTGCCATTTCAGTACAATACTGGTTTGAAATTAAGGTGAGCTGTAGCAGTGCAGCTGTTTTCATGGGGTATTCTATCCTTAGGCCCTTTAACCCCTTCAATGCTGGAGCCCCCTGCATACTTGTGCGCTGCTGTTTTTTAAATGGACATTTCATTGAAATCAATGGGAGGTCAAGAAGATCCAGGTACGTAAGGCAGCACAGAAGGTGCATGTCTGTTGGATGTATCTGGTATGTTCAGCACCTGTAAATTGCTTGTGTAGCGTTTAATTATGGAAATACAGATTATAAATAAGTATCCCATCTAATAGGAGAACAATTTAGGCTATAAATGCTCTTTTTTTTCTGTGGAGAAAATAAAGAACTTCTGTTAAATGCTACTGATAACCAAATTCATTCCACACTGTCATTCAGATTATCATATATTTAATATTATTTGCATGTTGGGCTATGAAATTTTCTATGTAAAATACTGATGTTACTTTGCTGGTTACCAGAACTGTTAAAATAGTATAAAGACTTCCTCTGGAACTGACCAAAACCCATGAACTGAGAGGTCTTGATTCTTCTTTCAATTAGCAGGGTTTATAGATGCATAACTCCATTGATTTTAATGGAATTACTCCTGAGCAAGAAAAGGATCAGACCCAGAATATGCTAATAGTGAGTTGGTGTGCCTTGTAGGATTTCTTCTGTTTTCCTCTTACTTAAGGATGAAAAATGCCTCTGGTATGAGACAAGCTGTAGCACTACAGAACTTGCTAGGAAAAATGGATACAAATTAAGGACAAAATTGCAGGCTTATTCTGTAATTTGGTTTTCCACAGCAAGTCTGCAAGTGTTCTTTCTTGTGCTTTTAGTGCTAAAGAGAAAAATATAAAAGCTATCATAAATCATCACAAGATATTCATATTCTTTTTAACAGTGTTCTAGCCATAGAAACAATGGGCTGGGCCAGAAGCATTCCTCCTCCTTTGACTTCTGTGGCATTCCTTGAAGCGAATCTGCCCCAGTAGGAGGATAAGGTCTCACAATATACAAGGAACACAGATTTTAATCATTGTGAGCAGTGTGATCTTTCCTAATCTGAAGTCCCTTTTTTGCAGTCTCTCAGCAGATAGTAAATTAGATGCCATACAGATTATATAGAAAGTATATTAAAAAAAATTAAAGCTTTCTTGACGTGCTTCAGGACCATGGCTTTGTTCTTTCCACATCCACAGAGAGCGAATTATGTCAGTGTTGTTAAGAGGAAATCATGGTGATTTACTAATGTCTGCTGGACAGGCTCTTGAATTTTATTTTAGGAGCAACAGTACTGTTTACCATTTAAAAACAAGGACCAGCATTTTACAAAACGTCCACTAGTCTAGGCTGCCTGTTTCCAGGTGCCCTTGTCTCCCCTCTTGTTTTAAGGGCTGCTGATTGCTTACAGCTCCCAATATTTTAGGTTGAGATTGTCCAAGAGCTGTGCATCAGTGAATAAAATCCTTGCTGCTTCAAAGCAGGAATGCCAAAACAATATATACCTCTGAATATTTGAATCAAAATCAAGAGGTGGATGACATCTTCAGAAACATTTAGCTGTGACCCTTCTCTGCTCCCGCTAAGAAGAATGAGCAAGATAAATAACACTATCTTGTGGAGGAGTTGGCCAAAGAAGGCTGGCCAACATGAAATTGTTTTGAAAATTTCACTTCACCAGCACAATAAGGGCACTGATAACACAAATAATATAAAAATGTGCATTGTTTAAATTCTAAGCTCTGAAAAATAACCAGGAATACAGAATACGCAGAAACCACCTTGATTTAGCAACGACCTGCTGTGGATGACAAAGCCAGCCTCTGGAGGAGGAAATCCAGAGTTCAGGCAGGAACCCAAATCTTCCAGTAAGGACTACCAGTCCCAAGCCAACACCCGAAAACCCTCAGATTTTCATAACTCTCATGAAGATGTGATCTCTCTGCTGAAGGTGATGGGTCAAATCCTGACAACTATGGTGTTATAGGCACATATGAGAAGAACAAGAGCTTCCTGCAGTAGAGTGGTACAGGAGGTAGATTCCCCATTCTGGATCTACACAGGATAGACAGGGGGCCGTTCTGCCCAGCAAGGCTGATTAGGACAGAGGCCGAGAGCGTGGTCAGCATGTGTCTGCTCGCACACCCTTGTCTACTCACTTGCTCCCCGTGCACAACCCCACACTGCACTGACCACAGAAATCAGCTGTGCTTGTATGAGGGGCAGAGTGAGTGGCTGCATACTTGGAAGGAGGGGGTGCTCATTTGCTTGCATAGCCAATATTCTGTTTCAAGAGGTGTTACCCCAACAGCAAACACCCGTCCCATTTGGTACTGCATGTGTTATGGCATATTGCAGCATCAGTCACCACTTTGCTGGCTTGTCTAAGTGATTCCCCCTTGTGTTTCACCAAATGCAGCTTTAATAATTCACTAGTGGATGTGAGATAATTTATCCATATTTTCACTGGCCCTATAGAATTCCTGCAGCATTTTATGAGCTTCTCTGAAATAGAAACATCTTTGGGTCCCTTCCTTTCGCACATGACAAATTGCTGAAAAGGAGAAGACAGTGGGTAAATGATGACCTTCTTGCAATTCAAATGCCACCAGTCTGTGTGGCTTCCTGTGACAGTTCTGTTAATCTCTCTTTTAGTCTCTTCCTCCACCTCTTACAGGCTTCTGTCTTCAATCTCCTTTCCTTCCTTGCTAGTTCATACTGTAACTGACGATGGGTTTTCTTCTCGACTGGCTTCATTTTTGCTGTTCTTCCAGGAGAAAAATCTATTACCTGCACCGCCGATACAAGTTCATGAATAGGTGAGTACAATTCTTATGCCAGTCCAGTTTATGTTCATTTGGACCCAATAACAAAAATAATAGTTAAGGTCAACCTGGAAGGAAAAATGTATTATCTGTGTTTGTAGGAAGGGTGGAGGGAGCGATTACACACTAGGACATCTGAAAAACAATACAGAAGTTGCATTTTTCACATCTGCAACATGATAGAGGCAATTTGTTTTGTCAGTGTTGGGTTTTTTTAGGAATAAGGAAATATTTTCAATCGATGGAGTCTTTTAAAGAGGTGTGTTAGTGCAAACATCGTACGTCTTTTTTTCATGTAGCCCACTAGGGAATTTCTTGGGGTTAAAATACCACATTTACAGCTTCTTTTTCTTTTCTTCTTTTTTTTCATGCACCTTGCTTACTTGTAATAGCAATGGCATTATTTATTTATTGTTTCCTCTGTGGGGTGGCTTAGTACTTTGCTGGGAGATAGGAAGGCAATGAACCAAGTTCATCTATAGTGTAACATCACTGAGCTTGCGAGATGAGTATTTTTCAAGAATCTTTGAAGTGCTTTCACTCAATTATTAAACACCTTTAAGGTTATGTTTCATGCCCGGTTTATGTCTGACAATGCAATGTAAAACTTCAAATGCTGCAGTTAGCATTAAATGAAAACATCTCTAAAAAAACTTAAAAATATACAGGTTTGGCAAAGACCAGATCATATATTGGCATTTAATGCCATGGTGCTTTTGAT
Source organism: Zapornia atra (assembly GCA_013400835.1). Classification (NCBI taxonomy): domain Eukaryota; kingdom Metazoa; phylum Chordata; class Aves; order Gruiformes; family Rallidae; genus Zapornia; species Zapornia atra. Next base: position 173,798 of record VZTU01014834.1, on the reverse strand, counting down.
GAAGTTTTCAAAAGGGTCTAGCATTTGATTCACTCTCTCACTCTGAGGTCAGTGGAACTACGCCCATAAACCTCTGAGAGAGAGTAATTAATTTTTTTAAACCTGCATTTTGGAGCAAACAGCTGTATCACTTTGCAGATCATGTCAGCAGATGAACATCCATGGGAAAATAAATCTCGCCTTTTCACTCTGCTCTATGAGCACATTGAAAAGCATTTGGTATATTAAATTCCACCACAGTGTGCTGGTGACTTGACAGTGCCAGCATTGATCTCACATTATAGTATTTCCTTCTTTAGATTAGTAAGCACCAAATGGGCACTTTGAGGAGTTAAGGCATTTTACCTGGTCGGTACAGGCTAATGGACACACACAACCCTAAACTAAAGCTTGTTAATGCTCCCCCACTTTCCATCCTCACCTTACAGTCAATACTAGAGCAGCTGCTAACTTTGGAATTTCTCTTGATTTTAATTAAGACATGACTGCTTTGACTAAAGTAATAGATAGGAAGGAGTAGGTGAACATTCTAACATTTATATGTGGTGTATGAAATTTTGCTTTACATTCATTTTATTATGAGTCAGGATGCAATTTGAAGTCAATATGGGAAGAGGTATGATCTTTTTCTGGTATTTTAGTTCCTGAGTGATGAGAACACTTGGCTAAATTCAATTTTTATGTCCAGGTCTATAAATAGCTACTTGAGGCAGAAAAGCCATAACTGGATAGTCCCAGAGGGAAAAAAGCAAACATATTCAGCTTTATTTTCATTTATATGAAACGCAGATATACAGCTTCAATAAAAGTATCTATTTCCTCTACTCCTAGTGCAATGAAGATTACAAGTAGCTGAAGCTTTGGTCCATTATTTAAGCTAAGCCAAACATTTTATCGATGTTTGTGTAAAATTTATTTTAAAGAGAACTCTTGTTGCAAGGCAAAGCCCAGAGCAGGTCAATTGTAACTTGTCAACCTGTTTTGAGTTTTCTCTGAAAAATTCTAACAATCTCAAAGTTTCAAATAACAAAACTCCCCCGTTACATTTTAGACAACAGGAGGGGTACCTGTATAGATATCTGCATTGTGGTTAAAACCTAAACTAGGACAATATCTAGCACTATGTAGAGCTGTATTAAGCTGACCCACAGATAAAAATCAGTCATGATTCAAAACTTTTTTTAAAAAATTTTCCTAACTTCATGTTTCCTTTGACAAAACAACTCTATCCCTACCCCACTTCATAGTGGGAATGCTTTCAAGTTTCTTTGAAATTATTTAAGAAACCTTTGTGTGGGTTAAGCACAATGTGTATCTTCAGGAAGAGGACACTGAGTCAAAACTGGACTTGAAGAGCAGGGGCAGGATTGACATTGTGTGAATGTTTTGCCTTATGAGGCTAACAAGTGTTCTTAAAGAAGGAATTTCAGAAGGATTTTATTATTAGATCTTCCCCTCTCCTCTTTCATTGTGGCTAACTCTACAGTGCTTCATCACTCTGTGTACTCTACTGTTCTTGTGTAGGTTGTTCTGCTTTCCAAACACCGTTCCCCTATTCAGCTGTGTCTATAAGATTCTCCATAAGGGAAAGTGAGGTGTGGATTAGCCCTCAAGAGGTGATAAAGCACAGTAGATTTTTAACACTGTGTGTCTGTGTTTATTAGCACAAACACCACTCTTCCAGGTTTGGTTTTTTTTTAAGAGGTGCTCCTGTAGTGTACAAAGCCTGTGCTGCTGGCTGACAGCACTGTTGGAGTGGCCCAGAGATAATTTAAGAGTTTGATAATTTTTCTTTTCCAAGGAGATAACTAAGGGTTGGCTTATTTTTTTCTCCTAGGGATGGCTTTGCTGTACTGTATGCTCTGGGCCTTGCAGAAAAGGCTTTGCAACCTTTGCAGACCTGCTTGCCAGCAGGCTCACTGAGTGTGCCAAGTAATCTGAGCCCTGAGAATGGCCAAATTCTGGGTACACTCAGTGAGAAGCCAACATGAATAATGCATTGTTCTTAAGTGGGGAAAGCACTCTGTGCCGGCTGTGTGTGTGCATGCATGGCATGATAAACCTGCAGCACGCATATCTCAAATGTGCACATTGACTTGCAGGATGAATGGGGAAGGACTGCAGATTAGCAAGGGTGTTCATCACTTGGAAATTTTTCTTAGTAAATAGGCAGGGGATGGGATATTTAGAAACCCCTTCTGCCTGATTCCTCTTTCTTTTCTCAAAGGCAGCATGCTGAATGTACAGTAATGCAGAGCTTGTGGCCTTTACGGAGGGAAAACTGGAGGCCAGAGAAAGGGAATTCCCCTGTAGAGAAGTGAATTTTCCCTTGTCGTTCTTATCAGGGTCTGCACAGACCAGCTGAAGGCTGTCAGGCTGAATGCTGCAGCTGAATGCAGTTGGTCAGCCCTTCACAGCCCAGGAATCTGACATCTCCCCTGCACTTGGGCACAGGCATTTGCAAACCACCTCCCCCTGTGCTCTGAACTGCTGGGCCAGCGCAAGCACTGCCCGTGAGGAGTTTATGATTAATTTAGTCCAAGTCTGTTATGTTCACATACACATTCCAGTTCTTCCAAAGGGTCCTGATGGTAAATTTACTCTCCACCCACTATTCCCAGAAAGGGAATACATAAATGGTACCAAAACAAGTAGAGCTCATTTGGTTACGGTTTTGAAATGTGTCTGTGTTTTAAAATTAGCATTAGCTTTCTCATCCAAGGTAAAAATACCAGAGGGAAGAAGGTTGAATATTACAGGAAATGTTTTATTTATTTTAGATGAAACTATGTAATAATTTAATGTCACTTTCCCACACGCTCACCTGCTTGGGCATGGATTGCCCTCCCCCGAAACTGACTGTGCAGTACTCACAGTGTTTGCTGGTTGTAGAGTTACTGTGCTGACTTTTGTCAAAAGAAAAGAAACAACTATATTTCCAGTCCTTGAACTTCATCCAGAGCTGAACTTAAACTTCAAAGGATGTCAATTCATGCCCTTTAGCTCCAGTGCTGGAGAGATTCATCCAGTGACTAAAGTATATATATAGTCTGTAATTTGTAGTCTATGATCTTTGCAGGCAGGGGTCACTGATTGAGACTCAAAAGTGTTAGGAACTTCTGAGAGAGTAGGGATCTTTGTCCCAGCCATATCTCATCTTTCTGATGTGTTTTTCATTGTAACATTTTAGTTTGGATTTGAATTTGTTTTACATTGTCTTTTCCAATCAGCTCTGATTCTTTGCTGTCCCTTCATTTCAGTGTGCATCCTTGCAAGAGTGCACTTGCAATTAAATCTGCCCTTTCTCCAGCTTGATCTTAGATTGCTTTCACCTTCTAAATGCAATAGCAACAGTCACGTTTTAATCTAAACACTGTATTCTGGTTTCATGGAGGTTGTAGTATTACAAAACACTACAACTGAACCAAATGAACAAAGTAGCCTATTTTTTATAGCATCAGTTGAGGTAAGAATCTGTAAGACAAACAGTTAAAGGGATGCATCTTGCTGGGATTTAGCTGCCAAAGCTATCTGTCACTGTCTGTTGTTCTAGTGTTGATATGTTCAAAGCCTAATGTGTCAATTAAACCTGAAATTTAAACTAATTGAAAAAACTGAGAAATAAATGTTTAGAGCTAAGAGCTAATAATGTTTAGAGCTTACTGGGCTTAATAGCTTCATAGCAGCATGTACCACTAGCATTGCTTTTCTGTTGAGACAAAATAAGATGCTACTCCACTGAAAGCTAGTTAGTAATGAAGTTCAGCATGTATATTTTGGTCTACCTGAAAAAAAAATAATCAAAGACGTTACTTCTCTTCCAGTTGTAAATATTAAGTGTCCTAGTTTGCCAGTATGTGTTATTTGTGTTTGGTATTGTAATGAAAAACACTATCTCAAGTGCTCACACTTTTCCTGTACCGCAGGATCGAGAAACAAATAAGCAGGTTTCGAGGATGGTTACCTAGAAAGCCAATGAAACTGGATAAGGAGACACTGCCAGATCTGGAGGAGAATGACTGCTATACAGCTCCATTCAGCCAACAAAGGATCCATCAGTGAGTATTTTATTATATCTTAATTCCAAGATGAAAACTTTTCCTTCTGGACTCACCTTGGAAAAAATCTATTTCTTTGTTCAAGTCTTAAAGACTAGTGCATTCAAATTAGTTCTTTGTCACAAAAAGGGAGAGATCGAGAGTCCTGAGAGAGCATAAAGTCTATCTACATTTCTAATAATTAAAGGTCCAGCACAAAGCTGAAAGAAATCAATGGGAAATGTCCTTTTGATTCACTGGAATTTCAGGCACACCGCTAGAGCAGTCAAATGGCTAAGTCTCTCTCAGGTCAGAACTACAGTTGTTCTTTGCCTCTTAAAGATGTGATTAAATCTTCTTTTTCAGTATTTTTGTGTCTTTAGCATAAACAAAACTAGTCCTTCTAACACTGATGGTTGAAATAAACTGATACTACATTTCAACCCTAGTTGTGCCTGCAGAACAAGCAGAACTCTAAAGGAAATGGAGAATGTAATTTTGTTTGTATTTCTCTGTCTTTTATGGAAACAAAACTGCTTGCAAAATACCCACATTAAGACCTGTCAGTGACACTTGTCCAAACATAGTAAGGGCACAATGTCACCAGAGATGTAATTTGATTACTGGAAGTCTTTATTCATTTGCAAAAGGGAAAACAGAAAACGACTTTTGGGACTGTCTAATTTTGAAGAAAGAGGCTGTCTTACAAGTGGTTTGTGATACCAGAAATGGTCACTGACTACCTGAGAATGAAATCACAAATAAGCAACACTGACCAGGGTATTAATAGAAGTCATGGAACAAATTACAGGCAGCTTAAAGTCTAAAAATCTGAAATACATGATTTTCTTCAGGGAGAAGTCCAGCTGAAGTAAAAAAAGAAAAAAGCCTCACTGTGAATGAATAATTTTTCAAGGGTTGGGTTTATTAGCTGAAATAGAAATGAATAAAATAGATTTCCTCTTCCCCAAGTAATGTCCTTCCAAATACAGCAGGAAAAAGAAAACTGGTGTCAAATCTCCAGAGAAATGTCAGTAGAAGTCTGCTACCTGCCAGGGTTCTCCACACTAAGTGTCAGTGCCCTGAACAGACATCAGGTTCAGACTACAGAGTAGACTACGGAGCAAAAAGATGGGTCAGTTACTGCGCCCTACGAGAGGAAGAGTAGGTGCAAATTAGTTCTATAATAGACCAATAAAATAATAAAAAATAGAGAATAAAAAAATTAAGAAATTGGAACATCTGGGTTGATGTTTTTAACTATTAACTTCCCTTAAAATTACAGCACATAAGAAAGAAGGTTTTTTTTGTGGCTGGTAGGAGAATTAATATATGAACCAGAATATTTTTTTCATTCTTCTGCATTGCTCATGTTTGAGTTCATAAACTGGTAGGAGGGTTTATTAAATATGTTGTTAGTTTCATTAACTTTCCTGCTGCTGTTTCACACTTTTACATCACTGCAGACTTTGAAGCTCTGTTCCTCAGGAGGCCTGACATTTTCTGTTTTGCTTTCTGTGTAGTCTTCCTTTCCTTTTGTGTTGGGACTGATAAAATGCTGGCTGAGCTGCTCTCCTTCTTCCAAAGGGTGCTGGCTCTGGCAGGATTCTTGTGTTCCCATCATGCTTCATCCTGTTAGCTGTGCCTGTCTTACTCTGCTTCACTAGAATTTTGAAATAACAGTGACTTGTTCGATATTTGTCTAGTGAGTTGCGTGCTGGTTTTTAATTGTTCCAAGAATTTCAGGATATGTTGGTAAGCAGAGTATTTCAGGAACATCTCTAGTATGTGCTTTTAATCTTTAATGTGGAGAGTGGGTATCAAGTAACTGGAAATGTAGGGCTAAAAAGAATATTTTGTTAGTGTCAACAATTAAGAAGTGTGTTATGCTGGGGTTTGCTTACTTTGTACAAATTGCTGCTTATGCTGTGCAAGTTGCTCTTCTTCCCAGATATACATGAACATTCTGTTGAAAGGCCTGTATATAAGGTGGCAGTAGTAAAGGTGCCCACCTAACCCCAAAAGTGGGGAAAGTATGAATAGAAATTTATTTGTTTATGTATGTTTATCAAAACACATACTAACTGATGTAGCAATTACTGTGACTGGCGCCTTCATTTGTCTGAGTAAGTTTTGCCAGATGAGGGTTTGAGCACTAAGAAAGTTATTCTCTTTCACCTTTACCTACTGTTACGTGTCATTTCCTTCACAAGGGCAGCACTGATAGTTGTCACCTACTCAGAACAGTAACAGAAACACTCTGAAGTTGATAAAATCCTGCCTGCCTCCATGTTAGATTAAACCTTCAGTTCTCAGTTGTTACTGTTGTATTACACAAGCTTTTTACTTGCTTTTTAACAGTAAAAATAATTACTAATTGAATATATATATTACACTAGCAAGGATTTTTCTGGCTGTTGTACAAGTACTTGTGGAGAGCAATATAGTACTCTTGCCATTTGAACATAGGATTTCTATATTGTCATAAATCAATGTTTATCCATACTCAGTGATTGCTAAATGGCCATATACTAAACCATTCCCAAATGCAACCATCTTGGAGGTATAAATCCCCGTATCCTGAGTTTCCAGATAAGATCACATGTCCTCACCGGATGTTTTGCCACATACCATAGCTGGAAGTTGCAGAAGTCTTCCTCCTTTCCTGGTTTGATGTGCTTTTAAGTTCCTAAAATATTATTCCATAAATATTCACATGAGCTTGTCCATATTTTATGTTTGTCTAAATATCGCAGTATTGCAATCTGGGTCTTCAATTCCTTATTTCTTCCTTTCTTCAGACATTTTTCACCTGAGCAAAGAATAGGTGTTTATCTTTTTGATCTAGCCAGACTTCTCATATCTAGGTCTCCAGTCTGATACAGGTGATGTCTGGAACATGGTCTGAGTACAGCCTTCGTTTGTGATAGCCACTTTTAAAAGCATGGAAAAACCAGATGACTGACAATACTTACAATGTGGAGTCTGGGGAGGAAAATAGCTAAGACCAAAATAAACAAGGACTGATTAGGCCTTTTTTTTCAGTAGGAATCAGTATTTTTTTAAAAACTGGTGTACAATGAACATCTGCAATTTTAGTAGATTGTATTGATGGTCTTTATCTTTCTTGCATTTTTTCTTTCCCATCCAAATGGAAAAGGCCACAAAATTGTCAGTACAAGAGAAATTCCTCTCATTTCCTAAGCAATAGGAAGTCTCTTTTTTGGAGGAAGGAAGCTCTGCCTGGCCAAGGCAAACATTTTACTGGAATTGTGTGGAATGCAGAATGATAATTTTCTACACTTCTGAGTAGTATCTCTCTTCTGCAGCTACAGATTTGGAAGGGGTTTATTTATGCCAAAGCAGTTCTTCTGAAAATTATCAGTTACAAGAAGGCACAGTTCACAATATGTGAAAAATGTTTTCCATCAGACATGATGATAATTAGCTATTTTTCTACTACATCTTAGTTATTTTATGTAGTAAACTGCTAGTCAGCTGGGAATAGTAACAGTAGTAATTATCTGCAATTTCTTAGATAGCTGTAACTAGCTAGGAAAATGCTTTTAATTGATGTTTAGAGATTTCAAACCTTGTATCAGGAGCTATTTCCCCTTTTTTTTCTTCTTCCAAAGGCAATAAACTCTGCTTAAATATTAATCTACTATGTAACTGAATAAACCACTTAAAAATAAATATTTATTACTTCAGTGAAAATTAGATTAAAAAATGACACAATTAGGACAACTAGGACAGTATTTGGATGAATTAAACAAAAATGGCCCTGTATTCCAGAGGTTAATGGAGGTAGTCTCATTTGTATGACGTCCCACTGTGGTACATGTGGATCTTGTCTTGTATCCAAGATATCTGTCTCTCAGGATGGGGTTACATATTAAGCTTCCTCTGATGCCTCAGATTTGCCCTAATAAATCCCATCCATACCGAGGTGATCTATACCCATGTCTCCACGAGCTACTTCAGCCCAAGGTCATGGATGGGTCAGGGAGATGCTACTTCTGGAAATGAGGCATAGGGCTGCAGGTACACTTACTTGTTTTCACCCAGGATGGTCATTCTTCTGTTTAAATACTTCTGCAGTATAACTATATACATTTGCAAATGGATTTTTATAAGCAGGCAATCAAGGTTCTGTAAGATTCCTGCTCTTAAACAAATCTTGGAAATGGCCTGTAATGTGTTTTATAATTCTCTCTGATTCTGGAAGTTTTAATTGCCTGGCAAACAGAAGGAAACAGGGCATCCCTGAAAAATACATAAGGCTCATTCTACCTCAGATGAATATTCCTAAGTGAACCAATTTAAATTAAGAAATTACTTGGGTGGCAGGGTGATTTGAGGAGAAGAGCAGAAGGCAGCAGAGGAGATATTCAGCACTTTGACCACTGTATTTTACGTTAGCAGTTTTGAGGCTGTGATGTGCCAATGCTGAAACAGACAAATCCACCAATACCTTCATCACAAAGTGATCCTGGTTTAGGCACATGATCTGTAAAATCCCTGGTACCCATTAATAAACATTTTCCTTTAGATAATAAAAAAAGTCAGCTGCAGCCTTTAAAAGTCAGGCAAAATGAAAATAAACAGAAAGTGGTAATAATATACCCATTTTCAAACGAACTACAGGGCTGTGTGCTAATATTCTCATTGGAATACTGCAGGCTTACCTCATTGCTGCTACTACAGCTGGTGGTTTTCTTTCTCTGATGAGGTGAAAACTTGCTACTGCCTCAGCCAACAACAGCTAGCTACCGCCAGTGGTTTACCTAGGAGTGCAGAGGGTTGGGTGTTTTTCCTGTAGTAAAGAATACACTTATAATACAGCGATAACTACTTTGGACATCATCTGTGCTTTTAGCTTGTACTGCTTGCACCTTTTGGTGTGTTGAGTGTCAGACATCAAATGTTTCAGTGTCTGGGGATCCCATGGAGCGAAGATATGCACGCTGATACGTGTGTGCACACATCCTCACTTTGTAGTTTTGGAACCAGACCATGGGTGTTCAACTTTCAGCTTGTGTATCTTACTAGTAAAGCAGAAAATAGCCTTTTCCTGCCTTTGGCTTCTCCAAAGTAAATTGAAAAGTAACCTTTTTTTTTTTTTTTTTTTTTTAAATAGGTGTTAGCCAAAGATTCAAAAGCTAAATTTACCCTTAATGGGTTTGTACGACTTGAGAAATTACCAAAGAGAATGTATGAACAGCAATTCATTGGCAGTTTGTTCTTGGTTGAATTCATATTCATTTGAGGACCTTCCTTAGATGACAGTTGGCTTTGCTGTGCTTTGTTATCCATGGGAAGATAGTTAGAAATCTCCAGTTCAGAGTCTAATTAAGCAAGCTACAAATATAGTTTCAAAGCAATTAACCTTCACTGGCTCTTCATGTCACTTACAGTGTGAATCTAAGAGTAATATTTCCACTATGACATTTTTAAAAGGGACTTTAATTAAGGATCAACTCTGGAAACTTTCTTGCCAGAAGTTCTCTCATTATCTTCATCGTTATTTTCTTTTTGGGTAAGGACAGTTCATGCAAACAAGACTTACAGGACCAGGCTAATGGTTATAACTGTTGTGGAACAAATCACTGCCTTTATTACCTACCTATACATTAACTTCACGGGCAATAAAAGTAATAGTCTATTAATCCTTACTTATTTTATATCTTACAAATGAGGTGACAAAGTGATCAAACCCTCAACGAACTGTGTCCTAAAAAAAGCCTAAACCCTTACTGAGGCTGAAAATGAGCTGTATTGCTCTTATGAATATTCAAACCCTTATGCATATTGAAATTCTAACAAGGGCAGCAGAAACAGAGCAGCTCAGGAAACTGTTCCATCTGAAAGCACCAAGGGTTAAACAACTCTCTAGAAAACCTCTGCATTATGCAGTTTATACCTCAGTATGTCTGATGAATGTTCATCTACACCGAATTTGCAAATGTCTTCAGCCCTGGCCCCTGTGAACTCAAATATGAAGGATGAGATTCTCCACAGGCTGTGAAAGACTTCCTCCTCAGAATTTCTCATTGGATGCTGTAGACTATGAAACAGCCTTGATGGTTATTCTGTGAATATGGATTTACCACCCACATTCAGGAGGAAGATAACATGGGGCACAGAAATTTGGGAGAAAGATAATGTGTGGGATATGAGAGTGGTGGTAGGAAGGGACAGGTTCTACCCTGAACTCCATGATTCTCACCAGACAGAGCAACTCCTGTCATTTTTGAGATAAATTGAAACCTCCCTGGCATTGTCCTAATTTATGTCAACCTCTAACTGGGCTGCTGTACCACACAGTTATGACTACTTGAGATAGTCTCAGCCTTTCCGTGCCTCCCACTTATGTCTCCATATTTTGTTTCCTGTGCCAGAGCTCCCTGCCCCCTTTGTTATTGGTGATACTGCTCTTTCTGGAGCTACTCTACAGACAATTTCACATAAATTATCTGAGTATTTCAGTTAAACAACAGAAAAAAATGTATTCAAATGTAGGTGAAGATTATAGTTAACCTTTACTATGTGCAATTCCATCTTAAAACAATGATATCATGAGGATGTCCAGGACATCCAGAGGGCTCATTTTGGCACTCCTCTTTCACCTTTGGTGAACTCAGCATCTCTTCTGCGTCCAAGTCTCCATGAGTAATGTTGGAAAATGCTGAAGGACATGTTCTTGGCCCACTCTAGTCACAGTGAGTTCTCTCCTCTCCCCCTCCTGCCCTCAGCTGCCCTTTACTGGTACAAGGATGGGCAGGGTGGGGACCTCTGCAGCTCATAATGCTCAGACATGTTTTAGGGATGCTTCAGCTACTTCTGGAATAGGCAGAATTCTTCATGGCAGTTGTTATTATACTGAGGTGTCGACATCTGCTTCACAGACACATGTGGTTGTTCCTTCCTGGCCAAATGAGAGCAAAAGCTGTAACAACACAATTGTTAAGTTTACAAATGAATGTAAATGATAAGAGTGTTTGTTTAAACAAGTAGTTCTCATTTCTTTTTAAGAGTGCATAGTGTTTGGCTTTTTGCCTTTTTTCATTCATGACTCATGGAAATAAAAGTGACTAAATACAGGAAAACTTTTAACCTACTTATCCAGAAAAGTTGTTGAAATAACTACCTGTAGTTGCAGCATGACATAGTCATGATAACAGATGGGGAAAATAACCTTATCTGACAAGGAGAATAGATTAACATTATTGGGTTTACCCAGATCAGTGTTGCTAGTTTCCCAGGTAAGTGATTCAATTCCTATCTGAATCCTACAAGAACTCATAGCTGAGTCAGAACAGAAATTATTGTGCTGTTTTGATTTCATAAGTTGTCTTCACACTTCTTTAACATTCAGTGGTGCCTGGGAGGTGAGATCTTGGAGAGTCAAACATGAAGAAAAAAAGAAACAAAGTGGGGAAAATTGTAACTGGGTTTTTTTCTGGTTTACTCCTATCTTTGAGTTTGTTTCTGCTGCTACTCATAGCTCCAGCTGAAAATGATGCTGTTCTTTCTGCTTCAGAGTTTAGGTTGGGTTTATAATCTAATTTCCTTAAGCATTACAACTGAATGTCATAATGTTATTTCCTTTTTTCAAAATTCTTCTAATACTTATTATTTTAAGTAATGATTATTTTTAACTAAAGTTGGTACAGGTGTAGCTGTCTCAAAGACAAGCACAGTCTTATTTACTTGGTGAGCATCAGCAGCTTGAAATGGAATAGTGGCCAAAATTGAGCCTGCACAGAAAAGGCAGTGACCAGTGCACATCAATTGTATACGCTGCTCGGTAGCAGCCCATTGGTAAATTAACACACACGTGGTGATCACCAAATATGTGTAAATCAAATTAATTTCAATAGGTATTGAGGGCACATGTAGGACTTTGGGAAAGGAGGGGATATATGGGGAAGCTAGAAGTACAGGACTGCGTGGACTGTGGACACAGAAATGACCTGTGACTTTCTGGAGTGGAGTGGGAAAGGAGACCAGGAATAGTAAATTCTTGAAACCCAGGGTGCATTAATTATGGTGCTCTTGGAACAACTTGTCTTTCATACCTTTACTTTGAGATTATTATTTTTTTTTGCCTTTGAAGCCAAATATAAGGAATTTACAGACTGGCTTGTATGCAAAATTCAGCAGAGAGTTTTGATAATGGAGCATACAGAAACCCTGAAGTCCAGAAGTTGGACTCCTTGCCTGTTTTTCCAGATGACTGTGGAGCTGCAAAGCCATGTATAATTTCCCATGGATGAAGATTCATTCTGAAAAAGCAGGTTTTCCTTTGGGTAAAATTACCAGAGGAGAAAACTGAGCAGTAGATCCCATGTTGTGCAGAAGAGAAGATGACATAAATCCACACCGAGCTCCCCATTAAGATGATCTCTGTTAAAGTCAGATTTGTCTAGCGTGCAGTCCTACAGGCTGATCTCTCTATGACATCTTTATGACTTTACCCTTTTTATAATCCATTTATTGAATTCCCTAGCTCTTCACCAACACAGAGGAAGAAAACAATCTTACCTCCTATCCAAAATATTTTTTAAAAATATGAACCTTTCTATTCAGTCAGTTACTAAGGACCACATTTTAAAAGATACTTGGTTTCCTCAAAATAATCACAGGATTACTTAATCAGAAACTCCATCTATTTATCTGCTTATTCAAGTGTCTCAAGTACGTTCACAGTCTGTTCTTGAAGCCCTACACACCTGAAACAACATAAGAATTTAACTGACAAGTGGCAACAGTATTTCTAAACACATATTGTTTGCATCTTTCCAGTGATTATGATGATATGCTAATACATCTTGTTTTCCTTTAATATGTGTATTGGGATTAAGAAATCTGTATAAAATATATTATGACAGCCAATCTAAGTAATACCATATTTTTTTCTAGTGGTTAGTTTGAGGTTTTTTTAAATCCCCTGGACTCATCACAATTCTGTCTGCACTATTGAACCTGCATTCATACATAAATCCATTAGTAGCTTCTGAAAGCTAATTGTCTACTCTACTTTAACTTTCTTGACCAAATATAGGAGTATATAATATTTTCCATTACATACTGGTTAGTTGATTTTCAGTAAGAGTGGTTTACCGAGTAGATGTTCCTATCTGACTCTTAATGGTAAAGCATAATTAGGAAGCCTGAAATAGAAATTAAATGTGAATTTCTACAGCTGCATTCACAAATCTGATGCTTCTGCAAACTTTTGTGCAAGTATTTCATAGTTTTCAGTGAATTGTTGAAAAGTGATGATTATCACAATGAATGCTTAAGTATGTTTGATCTTTCTCCAGACTTCCCTATGTAATTCTTTGTTAGGGAATGAATACTGTTAGTGACATAATCTCATTCAGTGAATCATCTCACTTAATCTAGTGTCCTTTAATCTACCTTGCACTTGGTCACATACTGTAGATGTTTAGTGTGCTACAGAAAGCAACTGAACTCAATATTTGCTTTAAACATGCTACTGTGTATTCCTGAGATGCCCTTTGTTTGTATTTTCATGTAGCTTCATCATACACAACAAAGATACTTTCTTCAATAATGCTACAAGAAGTAGAATTGTACACCATATCTTACAAAGAGTGAAATATGAAGAAGGGAAAAACAAAATTGGTAAGTTCTGAGCAACTTGCTTTTAAACATGGGTGCTAAATCCCACCAAAAAATAGAGGAGACATCTACCTAGGCTCATAACAGACTCTCTTGCTTCCTTCTGAGTCACCACAATTTTGAACTGTCTCACCCACTGCTGTTGTAGGGGCTTTGCCTGGAAGACTTGACTGTGGTGATTGTGCCCCTGTACTCAGCATTGGCGGGGCTGCACCTCAAGTACCGTGTCCAGTTCTGGGCTCCTCACTACAAGGAGGACATCGAGGTCCTCGAGTGAGTCCCAAGAAGGGCAACCAGGCTGGTGAAGGGGCTGGAGGGAAAATCATATGAGGAGCAGCTGAGAGAGCTGCGGATGTTTAGCCTGGAGAAGAGGAGGCTGAGGGGAGACCTTATCACCACCTAAAGCTACCTGAAGGGAGGTTGTAGAGAGGTGGGCGATGGTCTCCTCAGCCAGGTGACAGGAGATGGGACAAGGGGAAATGGCACTAAGCTGTGCCAGGGCAGGTTCAGATTAGATGTTAGGGAAAAGTTCTTCACTGAAAGAGTTGTCAGGGTCTGGAACAGGCTGCCCAGGGAGGGGGTTGAGTCACCTTCCCTGGATGTGCTTAAAAGATGAGTAGATTAGGAACTCGGGTATGGTTTAGCATAGGACAGGAACGGTTGGACTCGATGATCTTAAAGGTCTTTTCCAACCTAGTCATTCTGTGATTCTGTGATTTCCCTGTAGTATCAGGCTGCTTTCACAGGCACATGTGTCACTACATTGAGTTTATCACTTCTGCAAGGAAAGAAACTGACTTAAGCAAGGAAGGACCCTGGGGAAGCAGATCGGCTCATGCAGAAAAGCTTTTACTCCATCATAAAAATGTACTTGGAAGGATGGTAAGATTTGTGCTGCTGTACATCACAGGCTGTAGAGCTTCTCCATGGACATCTTTCAGTCCCTAAAGGGTTCTGTATCTCTGGGGTTGCTGAAAAGGGAGTTGACTAATGATTTCCTCAGTGCAAAGGATGCCATGTATAACTATGGCATTGCTTTCAAATAGTGGGTGGAGTGGACCTTTGGAGTGGCATATATGAGGATCCAGGAGAGCAGGCAGTGACAGAGGGGGGGTGAAGTTCAAAACAGTGGCCACCTTCTGTCTTGCAGTACAGAACACGTACTGCTTATGTACCACATAGAGAGCGGGGCATCACAAGTGGAGAGGTAAACCCCATAAAACTCTGCAACCTATTTAATTTCCCTGCTGTTTAAGCTCTGTCCTTCCTCAAGAGGTAGAGAAATATCCCAGAACTTCCTTAGCTCCTGGGATGAGGGCAGAAATGGCTCGGAGCACAGAAGGGAGAAAGGGAAGAATGCATGCAACTATCACATTTAGTGCACACACGCTTGCAGTCCCTGCCTGCCTCAAGGTCCCAACCTCCTTCATGTACCTACTTATGTTGTACCTACTATGAACACAACCTTGCATCGATCACTGGGCAGAGCAAAGCCCTACTCACCTGTACAGGTTTTGCTTTCCTGCTAGAGGTTTCAGAAGACAGCATAATCTGCCAAGCAGATATTACTGCAGCCACTGAAAGAGCTATTTATGTTGAATTGATACTTCTCATTGCTGCGTTCTTGCTGCTTATTTCCCTGTGAATCACGTAAGGAATCAGGATTCCTTGCCTCCTGGTCAGTGGTGTTGAAATGCCCTCAGGTTATTAGTGGCAGAATTTTGCTTTGCCTGATAGTTGTTCAGTCCTATTTTTGTAACTTTCCAAGTTGAAAGGCGCCCACATCTCAACAGTCATTCATTATTTCTCTCAAGGCTCACATTAAAGAGGGACAAGGCCTGACTGAGTGAGGTCTATGGTTGTGCCAAATAGTTGTATTTTTGTTCAAGTATATTTTCTGGTCTTGTACTACTGCAGCCTGTCTTGTTCCTGTTCTATCTATTAGTCCAGCAGCTTTTGTAAGACATAAACTGAAAGTATTCTGCAACCTTGTTATCATGCTGATATTGCCTTACTGGCCTGCAGTTCAAAAATGTAAAGATCTTCCCTGAAGTTTCCAGCTCCCAAGATACATTGCCTTTCATCTAAGCAGTTTCCCTAGACCATAATTTATGGGGTCAGACTTCAATAATGGTGTGAGCTCCCTGTTTCCACGGAAGTTATGCTAAAGATGGATTTGGCAAATTAATCTTTAAACCTCTGCCATAATAAATGATAGATTATGATTAATATTTGAACAAGTCTTTGCTCGCATTATATTTTAGTTCACCAAAACCTATGAAAGGTCAATTTTTCTACATGTATCTTTTGCTGCCAAGGGGATTCAAATTTCATTTAGCCAGCTTATGGAAATGTGTTTTGCTTTTTACCCAGCAGTTTTTCTGATCCTATTGGTAAATAATTGGATACTTTTGATTCTTAGGTCTGAATCGATTGCTCAGTAATGGCTCCTATGAAGCTGCATTTCCTCTTCATGAGGTATTTTTCTCTTTTTTTTTTTTTTCTTTTTGAAAATACATTTCCCACAAAATTAATTCTTAATTGTGTAATCATTTATTCTCAGTCTTATTAATGTTATTATTTACTCTCTCTTGCATTTTGTGTCTGCCTCTCACATCCCTCCTATTTAGTCATGCTTTTTTCCTGGAAAAAAAAAAATGCTTGCTTTCTTGCAAAAAGAGATGAGTAAGGAGATTTGCTCTGGTTCTGTTCTGTATAAAATACTTGGTTTTGATAAATCAGAATGTTTTCAGAGGGGGAAAAATTCATGCTGTGGTTTTCTTTTTTCACATTCTCCATTTTATAGCCTTTGTCTTGAACAGCATCTATCATAAATTTCTTAAGAAGAGTAGTCTCAAATCCTACTGAAGTCAGAAAAATTGTCTTTTTAATGTCATATTTAGCTTTTCATACACAGATATGGCATTTGCATAAATAGTTGTTATCCATACCACTAGTGAGAGAGATTTCTTAGGTATTCCTTTTTTTGCTGCTGCTGTTCATTAACATCCCGATTTGTATTTTAGGGAAGTTACAGAAGTAAGAATTCAATAAGAACACACGGGGCAGAAAACCACAGACACCTACTCTATGAATGCTGGGCTTCCTGGGGAGTGTGGTATAAATACCAACCACTGGACCTTGTGAGGTATGACTTTCCTGCTTTTAATATGTCACGGGATAGGTTTGACGATAGGTTATCTCTGTTCTGACAAAGCTATGTAAAGCTCAGTTAATTCATGTGGTTTTTAAAACCTGAAACTTGGGTCATGGGAATCTATTTCATTCATGGTGCTGCCATATTCAAAGTATTTATAGAGGAGCTGAAGGTGAAGGAGATTTCCTTGTAGAGTTTCCTGACACCACAACTTGTAATGAAGGTTTTGCAGAATATTTAATAGAGGAAAAGAAGGGAGAAATCTGTGAAGGCTGGGTAGGCTTGGTTGCATGTCTATCAAGCAACCAGAGGAAGAGCCCTGCATGTAGTTTAATGATGCTTATAAGTCACTGAGTGTGCTTCTGTGCTCAGCAGCACTAGTGGTAGATGGGTACAAGTCTCTCCTACGCCACCTCCTCTAAACTCAGCCCAGCCACACTGCCACTATCTGGATTTGTATTCATCTTGGAAGTAACCTGCAAATAAGAAGCACTGAGAAAGCTGAGACATAACCCCAAATTCTTAGGGCACTTTAAAATGTTTTTAAATAGGGTTGCACATGTTAATAGAGGATCACATATTTTTAATGCATCTGTAGAAAGCCAGAGCCTTTATGACCATGTTGGCAGAACTATTACTGGGCATTAATGGGCTTTTTTCTCTTTGCGGAGAGGAATATGAAGCTACAAGGACCTACTAATAAAGTCTTACAGTGCACTGTGATCACTGAAGATATTGATATATTGGCCATTGGGGCAACTCATTGAGAGCATGTAATTGGTTCAGCATATTAATTTCCCCTATTGTAAATCCTGTAACTGATAGAAACCTTTGTTTTTATCGATTCTCAAAACTGTTTCCAGATGAAAGATTCGTAGAGGGTGGCCCTGGAGAAAGACAGTGTTATTGATTAAGGCCCTAAAACCTATCCATTTCATAAAACAGGAGGTATTCCATTTCCATGGAGAAAAAATTCACAGAGAAATGCAATAAAATTTTTTTACTGAGTCATGTAATTTTTAAAATGCTTTAGAAAACAAATTAGTGTATTTGAACTTCATAATTTAATCCTGAAAGCTTCTTATTTCTTTTTTAATACACTGGCCTGGACAGAAAGATTGATTTTTTTTTTTTTTTGTCAAATTAGGCTGTGGAAATTGCTGATTTACAGAGCAGCCAACAGTTACGCTGAAGTTTTTTATTTTTAATTTCCCACTAGTCAAGATATTAATGTCATAACATTAACAACTTATGTCCATAATATTTTTTATTCATTTTTCTATGATGGTCAAGGCTGATGTTCATAATCAACTCTTCTTGTTTGTGAAAGTGCTGCTGAGCCAGTATCTGGGGGTTGGATTGATTTGGGTTATGGTCATAAACAATCAGGCATCTGGAAGGTTTTTTTAAATATGAGAATAAATGGTAACAGAATGAGCAAGGTTAGACACATGGTTGTGCCAGACCTTGGTAGCAGCCTTCTTGAGTAGCCTGGGTTTGGTGTTTAAGATGCTTTAGCCTTTCATCAGACAGTGACATCCACAGATTTTTCCACAGGTATTTTACAAAAGAAAAAAGCAATCAAGTAGCAGATCCTCTAGCTGAGGTCATGGGTGTCCTGTGGTCATTCAGAGTAGGTGTTTGTTCAAAGAGGGGTGCAGGGGGAACTGTGAGGATCCCTGAGCATTCATGGTGGTGTAAGCATCAGTAGCCATTGAGCTCAGCAGGGTTCAAAGCTGCAGCCACAACCCAGCCTGCCATTTGCTGCCTGGAGCAGACCTGTGGCTGCAATGACACCACTGAAGGAGAGAAGACAGAAAAAGGGGAGGAATGCCTTTTACTTCTCACTTCGTAGATACTATATCTCTCATGTTTCCATAGCTCCTGCCAAATCTTTCCTGTCTGCTGCCACTCTCAGCAGCTCGCGTGTCTGGTGAGCTGGAGATTTTTCCTTGAGGAGCTGACATCACCAACAAGACCTGTTATCCATTTCATTCGGAAGTGGCTCAGCATGCATACTTTACAGAGAAGCTTTTTTAGTACCAGTTCTGCAGCAGGAGCAACTTTTTGGTTTTTTCCCCCCATACCAACAGCTACGTGGGGTGTGCTGGGAGGCAATAGTGTTGCCAGCTGTCCAAAAGGAGTGGGTGGATCTTAGTTCTTCCACAGACATCTGGCCAGAACTTAACGTTGCTATCTGACATTCCCCTTTACTATATGCTTTAGAAAGGCTAAGGAATAAATTAGATGTAGATAATAGAATTACCTCACTAATAGACATGGTATTTCCACCTCGAAGCCAAGTCATCATGCTGGTAAGCTTATACGTTAGCGCTGTTTAATTTTTTCCTTAGCTGTTACAATGAGGCCTAACATCTCTGGTGGTCTCAATTTAGCGCCTCCTTGATTTCATTTAATCTCATCATCTGGCTGTTGTGGAGATACTAGTCACTAGAAATAAATGAGCAAAAGCCATTTGAGGGGAGTTGCATGATTGTGCTGTCACTGAGCTTTGAAACATGTGGCAGTGTGAAGTTGCAGGCTTGGCACAACTGCAAAGGCGCTCTTATTAATCCACAGATGTGGTGCCATGATTTTAATTGCACTTCTGTCGGAATTTAGTATCCATAGTTACTTTACAAGAATAATTTAAGATCTTTAGAATTGATAACAATTGGAAAGAGACAGGACTTACTATATTTTTATGCTCTGGGACAACATAAATCAATGGAAACTGTTGCAGTGATTCCTGGGGCCTTCGGATCATCTCCTTCACGTTTCTGCACATAGCTGCTTCCCTCTAGGTTGGGCACAGATTGCTGCTGCGTGTTTTTTACAGGACAAAAAGGGAGGAATAAACATATATTTATGAAGGGATTGAAAGCTATGTAAATGAGCCTGAAAGCAAAAGTAATGCCTGAGTAACTAGTATTTTACTCCATGTTTACGTTAAATGATTCGATTGCAAGCTGACAGCTCCCTGACAGAACATGAGAACTTCATGTATGCAAAACACCTGCTGGAAAGCTCTACCTCCCTCACAACTAGTTTCTGTGATGTAAAAGGTTCTGTATAGGGTATTGTTCTGACCTGCAAAAGGATTAAGGAAGACACATAGGTTCTTGGCTTGAGTCCAGACCCATCTGTATTCTAGCCCCATGACTTCTTCCAGGCATCCTGGAAGCAAAAGATTATATAATGAAGGTTTTAAACACAGAAGACTCCAATATCACATGTAATGGATCTGAAATCTGACTTTGTACCTTAATACTTTTCAAAAATGTGCTTTGGATGTAACTACTAAGACTGAAATCTTGGCCCAGTTAAGTCAGTGACAGTTCTACCATTGCAATGAGTTGAGGGGAGAGATAGTTCACCAGTTAGGTAGGTGATATTGGAGAGCTAGTGCACGTGTCAGCATGAAATGGAGGAGCTGAAATTATTTTTTTTACTATTGTTCTAATGGCACAGTATATATATGGGTAGGAGAGATGGATTATATTTTTTGGGGCTTGGAGGTTTTTATGGCTCTGCATTTTAGGTTAGCTGTGGACAAAATTTTCTGTGGGAGAGCCATCAAAGACAGGACATTTTAAGACAGAATGGTTTTTTTCTATTCTTTTTAACAATCTGAAAAAATGGATGGTGATAAGTTGGCAAAGTTAACAAAAATGTAAAAGTTATCAATGTTGGATATTTCAGAGAGGCATTCAATGAGCAGAGGGATAATGGGTGAAATTTAGGTACAAGTAATTCACAGTGAGGCACCCTAGGAAAAAAAAAAATCCCTGGAATTCTTATCAAGTTTGGGGTAAAATGTTGAGTCAGAGAACTGCCATCACTGTGGAGAACCATATGAAATTTCTGTTCTGTATATGCTGACAGTGAAGAAATAAAGAGTTTGTTCCTCATATTTGGTGCAGCTTGAAGGGAAGGAGTGGAAAAGGTGTCTTTAAACCATCTTCATATCCTGAGGGTCATGATGGTGCAGGCTACCTTTATTATGGATCAGAATAAACATGGAACTGCTCTGAATATGACACCAAGGAAGATCGGTCTCCAAAGACCTTGTTAATGCCATAGTTTCTTTCTATAGCACTCAACAAAGTGCTATCTGAGCAGAGACTTACAGAAAAAATATGCTAACCATGGGCCAGAAGAAATTAAATATTAACTTCATCCTGATGCAAATTACAGTAGCACAGCCTGTGGAATACCAACTGTGAAGCAAAGGGCAATAGTGAAAGATCAAGGCTGTTTCTCCATATTTAAACCAATATGTATCAAAGTAATGTCAACAACCTGCCCTTATTTTCTATAGCCTCAGGTGCCTTTTCCTTACATTGCAGAGATTTAGGTTGCTCCCCATCATGTCCATTTTTCTTTATGTACACACGCTGAACCTTACTTAGGTCTTCATCTAGGATGAAGCTGTTTGATCTCTACATCAAAAAAGAGTATTGTGATTTGCATCATTACATGGAAAGGCTCAACAGGATAGGAGATGAAGTTTGTCAGCTAGGGGCATGGAACAAGGAAGCATCCATCCTTGAATGTAGGGAATGAAATTTAAAAAAATAAATCTTGATGAATGTTAGATTTTCTTCACTACTTTGAACTATGAACATGGAGAAAAATAGGTCATAAAAATTCAGTCAAAGTAAGCTCAAAATGTGAGCTTGCCTTTTCAGTGGAGCAGGCACAGCTTGACATCCTAGGTATCAGGAAAGATAATTAGGCCAAAGGGTTCACTAACACTTGTTAAGTCAGGGCTCAAAAAGCAGTATCCAGTGTGTCATTTTACAACCAGACCTGTTGCCCTTGTCAGAGCTGAGTATGCTATCGTTATCTTACCACCTCTTTAGCCTATAAATTTGAGTCACTGTTGAATGACAGAAGAATAAAAACGGCGTGACAGTATTTGGCTTCTCATACAGAGCTGGTAAACTCAAATGATAATCATCAGTGTAGGACAGGATCATTCAGCAAAGCATCAGCTCAGCCCAGACAGATACTGCTGTTGCTGGAATTTTTTTACATCCATTTGCAAATGGATAATTTTGTCCATTCCAGACCAAGTGTTTCTTTTCTCTTTTCCACTGTCTCCAGCCCTGGAGCCCATCATGAGTCTTTTCTTCTCACCATGAAAGTTTGACCGAAGCTGTTTTCTGCTGGTATAAAGGAGCAAGCAGTGCTGACTCACTGCATTCTTTGTCTCTGGACAGATCAGAAGTTGCATCATTAGTGTAAAAGTGGGTTTTCATCAGCATCTATTCTCAAATTCAGTTGATAAGCAAGTTTAAGTTGTCTGCAAAGTCTCTGAAGTGCAGGAATATAATCTTGCCTCATTCTTTAAAACTGATCTTGTAAATAATGTCCTAAAATCTTCACTGTAATCATGATCATTGCACATTGATTTGTAAAACATCCTAATCTGATCATCAGCCTACTGTGCACAAGACCATCAAACACAGGACAATGCACGGGCCTGCCCCTATGCTGATGAGTTCAGTGGGGCTTCTTGCGTGCTTGATGTATTCTTTAACACATAAATAAAGGTTTGGTTATGTTAAGGAGGAGGAAAAACGTTAATGAATAATGTAGCAAACAGGATCTTCCTGGCCACTTTACTGTTGATTTTTAAGCAATATAGCTAATAAATTGGGTTTAATTCAGACTGCTTTCCTCAAATCAGTGCAAGATGATAAGCAAAGCTAGTTCTTGGACCTCGCTTGCATTTCACTTCCCACCTGTGGTAGAATCATGAGATTAGTTTTCCAGGAACTGAGCTAAAAAAAGAAATAATCAAATGAAAATAAAGTAGATTGAAGAAAAAACACTGGTTAATTAATTTCTTAGAAATAATTTTTGCTGTTATATAAAATTTCGCGTTGAACCTGATTTCAATGCAATTATTTGGGAAGTACAACTACACAGCCAAAAGGCAAAGCAAGACATCAATTTTCCAAACACAGAGAATTAGGTTTTTTAAATTAACAGAGTTTTCCCTTTCCAAGGCCTCCACTCATCTCACTGTAAACTGTGGTTAGCGAATTTTGAAATTTATTTTTTAAGTTCATTTATGAGGCAGATCACTTGGGAGGGGGTGTGTCAGAAGCCTTATCACAGGCTTTTTCTTCAGAAAAATCAGACTCTGTTCTCCAATCTACTCTTCATATATGATACAAATATTTCTTTTCTATTAACAAGCAAGATTAAGCAGATTTATTCTAATAAGCAGGTGACTTCACTGTGTTGTGTTTTAAAACAGACGATACTTTGGTGAGAAGATCGGGCTGTACTTTGCCTGGTTAGGCTGGTACACAGGGATGCTCTTCCCAGCTGCCTTCATTGGATTGTTTGTCTTCTTGTATGGAGTCACCACTTTGAACCACTGCCAAGTCAGGTAACGTGGGCACCTTTTTGAAGGAAAGTACTGATGAGGGTTATTGTAGAAAAATTAAGAGTTCTTCATATGGATGGTTAATTCTTTCATTTTGAACTGTTGAATGAATACTCAGGAAGAGACTGTGCTTGGTTCTCATAAGGTACCTGATATTGAGCTTTCATTGTTTTGTGTTCCTGAACATGGTTGGGAAGCAATGTTTCTCGCCCAGCTCCAGT
Organism: Zapornia atra; assembly: GCA_013400835.1. Taxonomy (NCBI): domain Eukaryota; kingdom Metazoa; phylum Chordata; class Aves; order Gruiformes; family Rallidae; genus Zapornia; species Zapornia atra. Next base: position 150,329 of record VZTU01014834.1, on the reverse strand, counting down.
TGCTGATGATGCTGGGAACTCAGTATGAAGTAGAGCTCCTTCATTACTCTTGCCACAGGCCGGCAAAAGAGTAGGGAATTTTCACTCCCTTTCCCAAAGATCCACCACAGGGAGGCTTTCTTCAGATGAAGAACCCCCTGGACCTTCTGCTGAGTTCTTGTGCGCTTAAGATAAGTCAGAAGAATAAGTCAAACTTAACTTTATCTGCTATCATTGTCACCTTCCTCCTACCAAAGGCCACTTCTGGCTCAAGGAGAAGCTGGAAATGGTAATGCAATACTGCTGGGCTGGCCCTGAAGAACTGTCTTCTGCAGCTATAACTGTAAACTCTGAAGTCTTAGACAGACAGCAAATATCAATTTTGTTAGGAAATTTTTGACAACAGTTACAGAATGGCTATTGTTCACTAAGTACCTGAATATTATTGAAATTCACCAATCTGCTTTAAGACTGATTGTTGCACATCAAAATACTAATTTTAATCTTTTCTATTCTTCCAGTAAAGAAGTCTGCCAAGCTACAGATATCATCATGTGTCCTATATGTGATAAATACTGTCCCTTCATGAGGCTGTCAGACAGCTGTGTTTATGCCAAGGTATGTTTTAAACTAAGCAAGTAGAAGTGCTTTCCTGGTAAAAGCATTCATTTTGCATTTGTCTTTAGTGAGGTTGGGTAGATAAAAATCTTGAAAGGACAGACCAAGGTCAGCCAATATTAACGTTCATTGTCTTCTACCAAGACTTGGTTTGGGTTGTAAAACACTCGGATGCAATTTGCACTTAGAGATTCAGCAGTCCCAGAGGTCGTGTCCTAGATGCATGTGCTACGGCGTCCTTGGCATCAACCTTTATCTTACGCTCCGTCCTTTGTACGTGGCTCTAGGAGATGAATGCTTTGGGTCTGAAATGATGCTCACACAGAGGTCGGTCCCACACCAGCCTGGTAAACAGTCCTGTCAATTGACAGGTGCATTTCACATGTCAAGGGAACGATCCTCAAGATTGCCAGGGCAGCTGTTCTCATCATGTTAATTTTATTAGGTGAAAAAAGAAAATAAAGCCTTGTCATCACAAATTGATCACATTATTAACATATCTCTCAGGTAACTCACCTTTTTGACAATGGAGCTACTGTCTTTTTTGCTGTTTTCATGGCAGTGTGGGGTAAGTTTTTGGTTTGATATTAAGTAATCTTTTTTTCTTTAAGATTGTGATGCAATGTAGGCCTTTAATTTCCAGCACTTTTTTTCAGCCACTGAAAAAAACACAATATAGGCTTGATTCTTTTGTGTGTCAGAAAAAGGAAGTTGGAAGTGGTTAAAAACAGGTTTTTATTGACAATAACTTTAATTAAAATAAAAACATGAATATAGTACATAGTGTCTATGTAGATACTTATATATTTGGGGGCGTGTAATTGTTTCTCAATATGTTGGCACGGACATCTTTGTTACTGTTCAGGGCTTCTCTTAGCTTAGGGCAGCTCAGTTTAGTGTATGTACTAAAATGAAGTAATGTATTGTTTTTCCCACCTTTCAGAAAGGCAGTAAAGCTTAAATGATTGTTAGCTGGTTGTAATTAAAGCAAAACTCTGATGGAATAAGTGGAAGATTTAGTTGAATGACAAATTGATTTGAGACTGGTCTAACAGTTGCCATGGAGGCTGAATTTTGCCCATAGGACAGTTCTATTTCTGGCTCAACTATTTTCCCTTCTGTGGTCTCATAGGCAGGATTGAAGGAAAGAGGAAACAATTATTTCTGGCAGCACAAAAAGTCTTTCAAACATGCCCTGAGCATGCCCAGACTCTTAGCTGCTACCATGCCATTCTGAGAGAAGGTTGACACCTTTAGAAAATGGCTCAATGAGGTGCCTCAGAAATGTCATCCATCTCTCAGATCTGGGTGCTTGAGCTATCCTGATTTAGCCATTGTTCTCCTGTGCTTACCCACGCATCTCCAACGCCTTTGGAAAGGTGTCCAGTTGCTATAATGTCCTTTTTAAACTGTAAGTCTCTTTACTGAGCCACAAGACGTATGCAGGAGGCAACATCAGAGCCATCAGGACAACACAGATTAGCCTACCAGTCTAGTTCAATTCCTTCCTCCAAAACAAGCCTATTCATGCCATTTTGTATAATATTGACGTAAAAATCCACAGATCATACAGATGTTATGCTTCTCCTTGGTATTTCAATGTTGTCGTATAGAGCTACACCAGAGCCAAGAATCACCATAAAGTTTTATGCATTCAGACTTTTTTAGGGTTTTTTCACTCAGTTTTGGGAAATGCCCATCCATGCATCTCCAGCACATAAGCCTACAGAGAGATAAGAAAAAATATAATAAATGCTGCTCTCTGGATGATTTGCCTGGTGGGGAAGGACAGCAGCTGGGGTGAGAGTTTTACTCACCTCTTTTGTTAGCTTGCACTGTGCTCAGGAGCTTGCCATGAAGAGGGATGTAAGGGCAGCAACAGGAAGGAGGTTGTGAATGTAGGGTAATGGTTTGGGGAATAGGGCAAAGTCAATTAAATGTGACTTTGGTAAGATAACAGTGAGACTGTGGAGATACTTCCATATAGGTAGGGCTAAAGGAGGATAGAACAATGAAAGCCACACTTCCCAGGGATTTTGTGGTACTGTATTTATGAGTTGGCTTACTGCACATCTTAAATGGATTTTCAGTCTGCAATAGACCTATTGGCAGCTGCAGGCATTACCATCATCTCAGTAAATCATAAGGGAGGAGAAGAAACAATGATAGCAGTTTGATTGTGGAAATGTTTTTTCTGTCAGCATGAAACAACTGGCAAGTGCATGACAAATTGGCTGTGAAAAGTTCAGCCTTCTAGATGATCCAGTTTGACAGGCACTAGCACATAAAATTATGATGGCAGTGCTTTTAAAAAAGCAAAAGCAAAAAAATATATGGCAGCTAGAATTGTGTTACCTCTTTAGCCTGACTATAGCCACTGTCTTATCTGAAGTACCTTCCTCAGCACCTTTAGTGAACTCCCATCTTGGGGAAAAAACCTCAGCCAATTACTTGATGTTTTCCAAATCAGGAGTGGGCAGTTTGGGCTTTCCATGAAGAGGTGATCTGTATGGTGTTTTCCTCCTTTTAATCTAAAGACATCTTTAATTGATAGAAAAAGTGAGTTACTTGCTTCTTAAATAGAAATAAAATGTGTCTCTGAATGATGAGCAAATTACTGGGGCCAGGCTAAGGAGAAGAATGATCGTGATGAATATCATTATGGACTGCTGGATTTCTGGAGCAGCAACAAACCCAGCTGTAGGACTCTGAAACACAGGGACCTATCTTTTATGATGCTCCATTGTGGGATAAGTGGGTCCCATCAAAATAAGTTTTGAATTGCCAAGCACACCAAAAGATATTGGAATAGAAACACACTTTTCTTCAAAACATATACTGACCCACCACCTCACTTAGTATATTTCGGTCTGGTTTAAACAAAGTTGTATGTCAGAAGTAAAAGTAATTGATATAACAGGGGAAAAAATATGATGCTTACTAAAGCATACACAAAAGACTTAAGACTTAAAGAAACTTCTATTTTAAGCTGATGTAACAAAGGACAAAAGATAGTCTCCCCTTGGTATATTGAAGGAACTCACTGGTAGTTTGTATACGCTTTTCTGTGTTGGAGCTTCTGCTGAAAGGAAAAACCATTTCAGAACAATTGAAGCTATAAATCCACGTGTTTTATAGGAAACCTTAAGTCCCTATAAACACTAATACTTTTTTTTTATTGGTGAACAGGCTGTTGTTGATGCTTACTGAGATGTAGTAATCTCAGAAGCTGGAAAACATTATTTTTCCTTTTGAGAATTCCTAGTCTTGATGGTATTTTCCAGATGTTCAAAGTTTTCAAAAAGAAGGGAGCAATAGCATTTTTCATGTTTCTGTGCTAGAAGGAAACACCTACACTTTGCCCTTTGTGTATGCCTTGAGATATGTTGAGCTTGATGGAAAGGTAGGTCCCATTTCTAGGAAAAGCTCTCTTTTTGCTGTCTGAATTGGATTCCTACCAAAGACAGAAAATTAAAGATGTTCATTCTAAATAAAGGTTGATATTTAAAGAGCAGAAAAAACTCTAGGTAAATTTGATAATCAGTTAACTCCCAGCATGATGGAATTGCAGCTTTTGCTTTTCCAATTGAAGAACTGGGCAAAACTAGTGCAAAGATGTCTAGCTGTTTCCAGAAACTCAGTAGCAAAGTTCTGTATCTGTCCAGCAGAAGTGTCCGGCTACTTATGCTTTCTAATGCTTTGCTAGAGACAAGGCGGGCTGACAGTAGCTTCCCTGTCTCTGCGTATCTTTCAGGGACTAAGGGACACAAGTCCTTTTGGTACTTTCTTCTTGTGTCCCTGTCCCTTCAAGCATGTTTCCTTTCATAAAGGAAGTATCTTTAGAATACTTGCTGAAAAGCAAAGCTGGGAGGAGAAAAGAGGCCTAGCATGAAGACTTCAACGTTTTTTCAAGCAATAAGAAATGCCAACATAGAGCATTTTTTCTAAATACATCAGTTAGCCTAATAAAAGATATTACTTTCTTACAAACCTTGCCTCTAGCACAAAACATTCACATTGATCTTCTCTCTGAGGAGACAGTTTAAGAAGATTCTTAAGCAGTATTCCTGCTATATAGAATATATTCCGGAACTCGGGGTGGATACATTAAATGGTGTTCTGGAATACAATAGGGAAAGGATTTCTGAGGGAAAGTCAGGATTAAACTGTTTGCTGTGAGAGGCATTGCTCGGTAAGATCACCATTAGTTTAAAAAGCCTCTGAAGAAATGATCTTAAGGCCGCTGTTTGTACAAGTGGATGTTGAGGACTGAGGTCAAGCTCTGAAGCAGGGCAAGCGTAGCATAGCTAGCAAAAGACCTGGGAGTTAAGGTGCTGTGGCTTAGCCCCACCCGACAGCAAACCACTGCGCAGCCACTTGCTCGCTCTCTTCCCCAGTGTGATGGGGCAGAGAATCAGAAGAGTGAAATGAGAAAACTCATGAGTTGAGATAAAGGCAGTTAGCACGTAAGCGAAGCAAAACAAGGAATTCATTCCCCACTTCCCATGGGTAGGCCGCTGTTCAGCCATGCCCAGGAAAGCAGGGCTCCAGCACTCACAATGGTTACTTGCGAAGACAAATATCATCACTATGAATATCCCCTCTTCCCTTCTCCTTTCCTCAGCTCTATATGCTGAGCATGACATCATATAGTATGGAATATCCTTCGTCAGTTGGGGTCAGCTGTCACGACTGTGTCCCCTCCGAACTCTTTGTGCACCCCCAGCCTCCTCTCTGATGGGGTGGTGTGAGAGGCAGAACAGGCCTTGGCTCTGTGTAAGCGCTGCTCAGCAGTAACGAAAAGGCCAATAAGAAATTTGGAATTCTGAGCAGGATTTTTTGTGAATTCTCAGCATCTGGTTTAAACATACCAGTTGGAAAATGGGAGAACTATAAGTACAACAGTGTCCTGTTGAGCTGTCAAAGTCAGAAAAGAATTCTGAAGTGTGATACAGGTTATTAGCAATTATTTGACAAGAAAAGAAGCAGAGAGATTTCAAAATGCAGTACTTTTTAGAAGACCTCAGTAGTACAGTGAATCAATCAAAGATGGTTATTTATAGCCCATTTTAAAATATCTAGCAAGGGAAAAGTGCATACTGACCTGGATAGAGGGAGGAAAGTGTAGCACAGTAGTAAAAGCTAAAGCAGCACTGTGCAGACTTTGCACACTATTTGCTACTTAATGATTTGAAAACAGCTTCCTGAAGAAGCTTCAAGAACTGCACACACTTACTCTGGCAGGTGCTAAATATACTAAATATATTATGTATAGATTCCTCACTCCAGGTGTGTGAAAAACAAGACAGAAAAGAAGTATGGTTCAGCGCAGACGTATCTGAGAGGTTCATGCCTGTGGTCTCATACGCCCACTTGAGTCCTGCTTCCAGCTGCTTTTCGGAATGGAAACAGAGTGGTAGTAATCAATCAGGCTTGTTTCTCCTGGGTCTCCAAAAAGTGCACAGCTACTTCCTTAGCCTGTACAAAATAATTCAATATGAGCTTATAGGAGAGAAGCAGCTCCACCAGAAGACAAGTTAAGGAATGAACAATGTGGTAGTTCAGCAGCAGCAGAGCCTTATTAGGACTTACTAGTTTTGCTGATCCCAACCAGTCATGCTGCAGTTATTACTAAAAGTCATAGAAACATTAGGCTCAGAAGATTGAATTGACTGACTTTATTAGATTAGATCAAAGCAACAGGTTACCTGGTGCAGCACAACTCCCAGCTTTCAGGAAAGGGGCGGCGTGGTATGTGAATATGCCTTCAAACCAAACGGCTGCCTCCTTAAACATGCTTTATATCATGCATATAAGATACCTTTATATCATGCAGATAAGATATCTGCTTGCAGTGTTCATTTTCTAAGCACAGCTGCATTGACTAATGCACTAAAATATAGTCATTCTTACTGGCTAAAAATTCACTTACACCAAACTAATGCCACTGCTCAGTACCATCTCGCTGTCAATGTGCTGCAGTAGGGCAGATAGTCCATTAAGGAAAAGCTTTTAAGACTGAACATGGAACATATTGACAGGCACGTGTGACACTTACAGCTGGTACTGTGCTAGCTCGTGAACAAAGAGTTCGCTGTGGTTATCAGCCTGATGCTTTTCAGTGAGCAATAAAGGGAAGAGCCAAAACTCTCAGTGGGAGAGGAAGCTTTTCTATTGATTTGTGTTAGCTTTAGGCAGCTTCTACGTAATTTTAACAAAATAAATATTTTTAAAAAACCCAAACCCAACCCAGCCAGTAATTATAAGCAGGCTTGGTATTAAGCTCCAGAATATGAACATATTATTTTATAACTCCTTAATTGTTCTTTCAGTCACAAAATGGAAACATAGTCATGTACTAGGCATATTCCACTGCCTTGAACTCTGTCCATAAGGGCTGTAGAGAACATAATGTTTAATTGTCAAATGTTAATGCCACACCATATAGACACACTTATGTAATGTAAAAAGAAATGGTCTGGATTAGAAAGGTATAAGACAAAAGCTCCTATTTCCTCAGCAGTACTCTATAAATTTGCATATGGACTGGAATGTGCTTCATTTGGGTGCTGGCTTCTCTGTATCGTAAACGATCTTCCATGAAGGAAAGTTACTGCTTTATCTGCAATAGCCCCAAGAAACCTTTAGCTTCATGAGAAATCTGCTATATCTGGTAATGATGACTCACAGGAACAATTTTATTCTTTAAGAGTCCTCCTCTGGTTGGTTAGAAATTAAACATTATCATTTAGCACTAAATGAAATCTCTAAAGCCTCAATCATACTTGAAGCAAGCAAAGTAATCCTTAGAAAGCAATGCTTTTTGAAAGCAGTTTTGATCATCAGCATGATTTGCTGTTCAAAGGAACCCATTTGTGCAAAGAAATGAAAATAATGTAAGAGCTTCATTCAACAGTTCTGTGGTAGCAGTTAACATTTTCCTGACTTAAAAACAATTCTGTATTTTCCTTCCCATTTGCTCCAGCAACTGTTTTTCTGGAGTTTTGGAAAAGGCGGCGAGCAGTAATTGCTTATGACTGGGACTTGATAGACTGGGAAGAAGAAGAGGTTTGTATTAAAAAATGTACTCCTTAATCTTTAATACAAAAAAAAAAAGGGGGGGGGAGTGAAGGAGGTTTACAAATGTAAGCATGTTTTTCTTTAGGATTTATTTTCAATTCATTCTTCAAATCTTCATGAACTGTGAAATAAGCTGTTTTCTCCTCAGGTTTTCTTCTGGAATGTGAAGAAATGTTCCCCAGGCCAAACTGTCCTCTCTTTTTACACTTTGGTAAATCTAAATTAATTTCAACATAGCAGTGGCTGTCATTGAGGAAGCTTTCATGAAAAAAATGCACTTTGGGGGAAGCTAACAAATGATGGTTTTGAATCCAAGGAAATTCTTGACAGCCATGACGACCATGACTTTTGGCAAATGAACTTTATTCTTTTAGATAATCACTAATATTATTGATGGAGAGAAAGCCTTGTGAGGCTTGTACCAGCTTCTGATAGTGCAGGTGCTGGTTACTTCAGTATATGCAGTGCTGCAGTCAGAGATTGAAGGAGATGAACTTACTCAAAGGACTTCATTCATCTCTGTTGGTAGTGGAAAACCCCTAGGGAGGCAACCAAACAGCAAAAAAATATCCTTAACCTTTTTCTGTGGTGGTTACCAGAAAGAAACCTCACGCTTTTAGGACTGAGAGCTGAGTCTGAGTGGAGCTAGAAGGTTTTATTACACAAGAGAAAGGCAAGATTCAGTGTGTGTGTCAGAAAAAGTGCTCCTCATGTGGAATTTGAACATGCAAGTATCCACAGAGTCTGCTCTTCTTCCTCTCCAGAGACTGTCCTGAGGCTGCTGTAGTGGTCTCAGTGCAGTTGAACTTCTGTATTGCTGTCTCTGTGGAAGAATTTCTTTTTCATTAATCATGTCAGCAGAGAGAAACAGACTTCTGAGTTATGGGATTTTTGTCTCTATTAGGCAATGTAGTTCAATGAGGCCATGAAATGGTACGATTGCTCGTTTGCTAGCAGGAATTTATTTTTTTTTAAATGTTTAATTACTAAGAAAATAGTCAGAGAAGATAAGATAAAATGAAATAACTTGCATAACTGGAAATTGGTTTCTTTATAGCAACAGGAACAGCATTATTTGGGCATAATACTGTCAATTCTTGGTGATACTTCATGACTAGTATCATTAATTTAGAAAATATTCTAATAATGATTTAATTCTCCTGAGATTAGCAGCCTGCTCTTGCCAATGCTGACAAGCCACAGAAAGGCCCCACTGAGGTATTCCTGTCTGAGCTTCAAATATCGGTCAGCATTGACCTGCAGTGATCCTGTCCCTTCGTGGCCAGTTGCAAAAAAGCCACTGCTGCTGCAGACAGCTAAGGCAAAAGATGGATATACCAAATCGCAATTTTCAAGACAAGATTGTAACTCAGTGTCCCTGGGATGAGAAGGAGCCTTTAAACTAACAAAATCCACAAGCAAATACACAATGAGGCCCTTTTTACCGTTACCCCAGGAATCCTGGTCTTGCAGATATTTATAGTTTGGGATGTTATATGTCTGCACCTTTCACGATTTAACCTACCTGGATTTGGGATTGTGCTGAATTATAAAGCCATCCACCCAAACCTTCTGTGATCAGTTCATTACAAATACCAGATTTCCTGGTAAGGTTGTCCTTCAGTGATGCTTTGTTTTGCCTCTGGGTTTGGTTTTTTTCCCTTTCCATGTAATAAGTTATTTCAGGCTTCTGTGCTAATGCTTGAAGAAGTCTTGTGCAAACCCATTCAGGACGTCTACACATTCTGTTTCGCTCTCCTCCTCCTCTTGTCCAAACTCTACTTATAACCTTGCAGTTACTACTGAAAATGCATGTCCTCTCGCAGAACCTGGAAGAAAGTGTTCCCATGGAAGATTCACTCTCTGCTTTCTAAACTTTTTTGGGAGACAATTACTGTGCCTATGCAACTATGCCTTTAGCTGGCATAAATGCTGAGAAAACAAAAGAAAGTAGATTTGCTGGATTTTTCCTCTTCCAGTGAGAAAGCCTGAAAGAGCTTCTGGTACTTGAAGCTATCCTCATAGAAATATGATGTGTTTAGTTTACGATATCTGTCAACATTATTTTTTTTATAAGAGATGCTTATGTTGTACTGGCAGATTACTTCAGTTTGGCCTGCAGGATGGCATATACATGTTGGCAATTTTCAGAGGATACCTGCTCCCTGCTGGTGGCCAGCTGGTTTTTTCATGTCAGGCTTCTTCCAGTGAGCTCTGTCAGTAAGACCTCAGCCAAATGCCCTGGGACCTGCTCCAGAGCTATTCATTGCACCTTCTTACAGTTCTAGGGGGAGTTTTCCAAGTCTCCCCAGCAGGAGGTAGTGCTTTTTCCAAAAGCAGTGCACTGGGTGGTACCTTTCTCCCTCACATTAGAGGTTAAAGATGTCAGTAGGAACTCAGCTGGCTGCTTTGAAAAGATGTATGTGATCAGTCATCAGAGCATCAGCATCTCACTGGCATTTGAGGTGTCAGTTCCTTCTTTATTCAGCATTCAATGGGATCCCAAAAGTGCGAGCTGCTTGCCTCTGAGGTGTCTTCTTGGAAGATAGTAGAGCTCCCAGTGCCTATACCTACTGCACAACTCAAGCATGTCCTTGCATTAAAGTCAGCTTGACAGCCTGCTGGCTCCTTGAGTATCAAACGCTGCACTTTTCCATTGGCACTTTGCAGGACTTTGCCCCTGAGGCAGTCACAGTTTCAAAGTGGGTGTCCCAGGTGAAAAAGCCTTGACATCATTTCCCTGTTCTGTGGTTTGAAGTCCAACTCTTTGCTTTGGAATTGCCTTCAGCTACAAGCAGGATGACCTCCAAATGGCAGGCTTTGCAAGGAGACTTATTTCTAGGGATGCTATCACTGTTGCAGGGATCGAGATTCAGATTTTTGATATTTTACAAATCCTTTCTCTACATCTGAGCTATAGAGGACAATCATTTATACACTGTCTTCTATCCTTGGACTATGAAGGATAGTCTCCTATTCTCCTGCAAGAATTCACCTGTTGAAGGACTCAGAAACCTCCCAAAAGGAACGGATATATTTCACAAAGAAATTTAGAGTAGCTCTAATAGTGCAGAAAGATCTGGCCTAAGGCAACACACATTAATGCATATTTGATACTCCAGAAATCAGTATGGTTTTTACTGTGAGTAAAGTATTGGAATGAATGTTCCATTTTTGAGAAGTGGGAAGGAAGGAGAAAGATCTGGTTTATGTAGATTGAAAAAGACACATCCCATGGATTTTGACCATGAAGTGAGTTATCAGTGAGAATTTTGTCTCCTTAAGATAAAAATTTTACTCCTAAAAGCACTGATTTCTAATAAAATCAATGCGAATTAAGTTTCCTTTCTGCATTCCATTCACTTACCACTGGACAAAACCAGATGATTTCTTTTATTAGCTATTTCAAGGAAATAAAGAGTTGTAATTACTGTTTTAAGTCACAAGCTTTTCTTAATGAAGATTGTTATTTTTATTAACATTATCTGCCATGTCTACCTTTTTCTTGCTTTAATATTCATTGTCAAATTGAAAACTAAGGTTTTGCTACAGAGGGAAATTTATTAATTCCTACCAACAATAGATTGTGAGGGAAAAAAATGGTAAGGCTTCCTATCACTTTGTCATCATTTTTCTATTCTAAGTGAAAAGACAAGGAAATAAAACAATGAAGATGTTCAGAAAGAGACTTAAATTTGTTCATCACTTTAGGTTTTCATCCAAGGCCGGCATGCTGCACCCCCTGCAGTGTCCAGGTCCCCCCACCTGGGGATATAGGTTTTAATGTGTTCTGACTCTTTCAACCCTACATATCTGGATTTCCTTTTCTTGGAAATGAGTACAGGGTGGGAGACATTGCGAATACCTGGGTCGTGGCTTGGTGTGCAACAGGCAACCAACTGCGCAGAGCTGCTGGCACTCTCAGCTGAAATATGATTTCTGTTGCTATTTACAGCATGCTTTTTCCTTTTTCTTCAGTGTCACTTTCTTTGTAACACTAACCTTAGCCAGATGCAGTACTGTTCACTTTCTGCCCCAAACTGTGCTGATGAGTGTCATTATACAGGTATGAAGGTTCATGCCAGAGTTTGTTTTGTGTGGAAATGTATCTGTAAAAATAACATTTCCATTATCTGAATTGACTGGATATTGTACGAAATACCTAGGTTCATGGAGGGGTGGATATGATAAGGACTTCCCTATAGTGCAGCTTGTAAAAGATAATCTAACCTTGGCTTGGAAAGAGCTGCAAAGAAGAAAGGGCTTCTTGTACATGACTCAATAAGTCACCTGGCAAAGCCTTTGCACAATCTACAGGGTACAATTCCCAAGTGCCCTGCTTCAATGCTATAACACTATGTCCTATTTTATGTCCTGGGGCACACAGGAGTACTGCTTGCATTGTTTCTCTTGCTTGATTATGGTCTGCTCAGCAGCCTTGAGCCCTGATACGGCAAGAACAGCTTGAGCAAGGTGGAGTAAGAGCTCTGCCTCCACAGAAACATGCTTATCCTTTGTATAATGCTGGGCTGATTCCCTCAAACACATAATTAGTTACACAGGCATTGCAGCCTGAGCATACATGCCTCAACTTTTTTTTAATACCATATTACCAGGTTGCTCCTTGAATTTGGAACTTAACTGTATTGAGAAAATGCCTTGAAAATTGGGAAAATGAGACATGAATTTTCCCATTACCACAGGGGAATTTTATAAAACGTGTAGGATATCTCAGTTTTACTCACATTCTGAAAACACATACAAGCAGTTAACACTCACATATTTCAATGCAGTCATTTAAAGTCCAGGTATTTACAACTTTCCGTCAGTCAAAGTTCAGTTAAATGCAGTTGAATGGTTAGAAGTGACTGAAATTGGTAAGCTGGGTTCTTGGTTTTTACAAAGCCAAGGCCTGACACAGAGGCCTGGTGGAAAAGCTGCCAAGACAGGCCCTTGTAGCCAGCTGTACCATGGGCAGGTTTTTCAGTACACAATGGAGCACTGTAAAAAAATCATCTCGTGTAAATGACTGTCCTTCTCAGCCTGGTGCTTTCTGCCATCTCTGAGAGCATACCTGATGTCAGACTTGGGTGAGATGGCACAGGACGTGGCTGTTATTGGACCTCAGGGATGGCAGGACAGTGGGGTGGCCCTCCTGCGGCTGAAAACTGTGAGGCCTTACCTGAACTAAGGGTGAACTCTGTCTCCTGACAAGGCTGTAGTCAGATGTAACCAAGTCTCTCCCCAGCAAATCCCCAGGTCTCATTTCACAAAAGAGTTTTTGTGGCACAGAAAGGCTTGACATTGCTGCTGCTGAAAATTGTTCCTGCTAATAATGTCCAAGTTAAGAAGGAATCGAGCAATATTAAATGGCATGCCGCCTCCTTCAAATGCTGAGAAACTTTTGCTGATAGTGGGAAGGTAATCAATTACCTAGCAAACAGCAATTGGGTTTTGAAAAAGGAGGTTGTGGTGTTTTGTTTTTTTCTTTTTGCTTTGTTGTAGAATTCCAGTATCAATAGGATAACACCAGGCTGGAAATAAACCTGTGGTATCAACCTTAAAATGATCTGGTTTACAGGCATATAGTCTGAAAGATCATTGTTTAGAGGAGTAATCTAATTGGAAAGTTTACTAAGTACTTCCAGGACGGTTTTATGGGTGCAATGATTTATTCTAGTTCTCGTGAAGGTCTCCTGATTCCCAGCTCAGCTTTTATAGGAGCTGTACCAGCTGTTGAATTCAAAGATGTAATTCCCAAAACCAGTGATCTGATAAATGATCTGAAGTTTCTGACAGAATCTTTCCTAGCTGTGCTGTATGTTAACATTGTCTGTCTTCTTTAGGAGGAAATACGTCCACAGTTTGAAGCCAAGTACTCCAAGAAAGAACGAATGAACCCCATATCCGGGAAGCCAGAGCCTTATCAAGCTTTTGCAGATAAATGCAGCAGACTCATTGTTTCTGCATCTGGAATATTTTTTATGGTTTGATAACTTTTATTTATTTACCAGTTGAAAGAACACAAAATAGTATTATCTCGGCTGAGAGAGTACGGGGATGTTGGATATGAATGCTGGAGAGTGAAATAAGCTCTAGCATTTTTACTGCAGGCTAGAAATCCATACATAGCAAATTGACTGAGTTTCTGTAAAGTTCTACACTAGTTTATTCTTCGCTGAGTCTCACAGACAATTAAGTCCTTCCTTCAAGGCTGTACACATAATGCTGTATGTAGCGACACGTGTGCCAGAGTAGGGACGCTATCACACTTAGCTTCAGCTGACTGAATTAGCCCAATGATTTCCTTGCCTTTCCTGTGTAGACAGCGCAGAACGATGGGGAGAGAGGTCATGGGAGAGGCAATTGGTCTTTGTAAACTCTAGAGAGAACCTAAATAAGATGCCTAGAGTGCTTCGCATCCTAGTTTTTCTATGTATTGAGGAAGTAAGAGAAGAAGATTAATATTCCTGGTACAATTGAATTGGAGAAACTGATGTTCCTTGTCTAAAATGATGCATCTCTCCCCCTTCCAAAGTGCAAAACTAAACTAAACGCAGTGATAAAACCTCTCCCAGCAGAGAGCTGCATGCACTTCTGCTCAAATGTCCCCATCCTCTAACTTCAGTGAAGTGCTATTTGCTGTTATTCACATAACAGCAGTGGTAGGACTGGTCTTGCAAACACAGCTGACATCAACTCAGAGCCTCATGGAATTTACAAGAGCTTTAGAGCTTTTCTGTGGGGTTTGAAAATTATAGATGCATATAACTTCAAGACCTATGCAGAGTCACGTAGGTGAGCTAGCCCAGCAAATTCATGTTTGAAGGAGATGGGAGGGAACAGGGCAGAGGGCTTATAAGAAACTGATGGCTTCAAAATTGTCCAAAGCATTCTTGGACAGGAAAGGCAAGAGCATTATTGAGATGAACCATGCTCTGGTATGTCAAGTGGATGGACAGAGACACACAGAGAAACACTGGGCTTGAGGAGCCAACGTCCTGACTCAGCCCTCAAAGATACGTCTGCTCAGGACTGCAGACTCTCCTCAGAATTGATTCTATACCTCCAACATTTTGCATACTTGCCCTACATTTTTTTCTCTTGAAGTGAGACAGTTTTCATTCCCTACTCTTTGCAAACGCAGTCATTAATCTTCTTAGCCTAGTGACAGATCTTGCTCAAAGAGAGAGTAGCCTTGCTCTGAATTGCAGGCACCACAAATTGTCCCCATAACACTCCTTGAAAGAGGACAAGGATCGTTTTCACTCAAGGTATATTTTTATTGCTGCCATTGTATGCACTTCCAATGAGTTGGAAAAACACTGAAAAATACTCCGTAAAAGTTATAGCTTTAAGCACAGGAGATACATGTTTACCAAAACCTCAAGTTAGAACAATTCTCAAAATTTCCCAGCGCTGACTCTCACTACTAATACAACATCAGCCAGTTTAGTTCCCTGGTACCAAAGCAAAGTGGTCCTTGTTCCCCTCAGCAGGGAATCCTGAGGCAACCCTTCACACACACTTTTAGTTTTCTTTGGCACTGGGATGATGTCAATCAATTTTGTAACTAGTAAAATATGAAGCCAGCTTGATTAGCATTCAGTGTTGTCAAAATAATTTGCCCATTAGGTTATCTTAGATATACTTCAGTTTTGATAGGGTCAAGTTGTCTGAGCATAACCTTGGAATACACCTATCTTTCGCAAATAATCATCTGTCTTCTACTGAATAAACGCTCCTTATCTAATAAGACTGCTAACCCATATTGGGTCAGAGTTCCCATGAGATGAGTCACCCATGCTAATTCCCAACTGTTTGTCCTTTAGGTGTCTTGCTAAACTGTGACATAAATTGGTCACAATGGAAAACAGTTGTCATTTAGTGCTCAACTGTTGCATATGGAACATCAAGTGATTTAGCAGCCTGGCTCAGCTGTGTGGCTCTCAAATTATAACTGTCACATTTGCTGAAAGTCTCATCAGAGAAGAAATTACAAGGGCAATTGAATTTGTTACCTTCCCTAGATAGAATCATTCCAAAAATGTATGTAGCAAGAAACAGCTTGCAAGGGTAGCGTGCCAGGGTGATTGTTGAGACGGTGCTTACAAATGGTGACTTTTTTCCCTGTGAGTGTGAAGTCCATCAGAGCACAAGATCCATCCCAAATATGACACCATCAAGCTGGGACATCAGCTTGAGACTAGCCTTTGCACATGGTGTGATCTACATGTAAGGAAAATTTCTAACTACCACAGCTGACCACACAATAAAGCTAAGGAAGAGGTACATTTTCAAGAAAATGTTTAAAACTGAAAATTATTTTAGTACGATTCCAAAGATATTTTGCATAATAGACAATAAAAAGGAGTTCACAATAAGAGGAATATTTATGTTGAAACCTTTCTCTGGAATCAAAATGGATGTATTTTTCAACTCTTCCATTGTTTTAGTTTTCAGGGGTTCAGGTAGATGCTAACTCCTGTTCTGTTGAAAGTTTTCAGGTTCTTCTCTCTGGTTTTTTTCTCCCTTTAGATCTGTGTGGTGATTGCTGCTGTGTTTGGCATTGTTATTTACCGCGTTGTGACTGTCAGCACTTTTGCTGCCTTTAAGTGGGCTTTAATCAGGAATAACTCTCAGGTTGCAACTACAGGGACTGCAGTGTGCATCAACTTTTGCATCATCATGCTATTGAATGTGGTGAGTAAAACCGACCTCTCCAAAGCTACATCCGAGCCATCGGATCAGTAGATATCTTAGTCTGCAAACTACCCAATGCTTCTGGCCTTTTCACAAGGAATGCGGTGTCTCGCTGTTTATAGATGTCTCTCGCTCTGTGAAGTACAATCCCAAACCTAAAACATTATGTAAAATGTGTCTGAATGTTCTAAAAAGTATTTTAGGGAGGCATGTCCATACTCCTCTTTCATCCTTTGTCTCTTTATTTTCCTTTCATATGTTTTCAGGTTACAATCCATTTCGTTATTAGTCTTCCTTCTAATTCGCATGTCGTTGTTTTGTAAGTACGGTGGCCAAGCCTAACTTTTATTTATACCAGTTTCAGTAATTCCAGCTTCAGTTCTCACAGTAGTTTACCAATGAGGATATCCATATACAAACACAATGTTCCATATGCAGGAGAACTCCCTTGAGCTGAAAACTTCAAGAGCCTTGAGCAGACATGACTTTTAACATGAAGTGCCTGAGGCCTTTGCCAGGGTACATCAGAGACATGCTCTGGGTGTGTTGTAGCGGGCACGCTGAGGTCACATTGTTGTAGGGAACTGGTTTGGAACCAGACCTGGGACAAAGGCAAAAATGGAATTTCTACATGGTAACATGCCCAGCAAAACAGGATAGCATACAGATAGTCATTCCCCATATAGATGGGGAATGACTTTCATCCTTCCGTCGAGATGCAGGTAGTTCTCTATGTTTCTGTGATAACAGCATGTCTTCTACTAGTTGCTCTTGGCAAGAGGTCCCTGGCCTTTTGCCACCAGGCTTTTGTCAACTGCCATTATAAGAATGCATTTTAAGGTGGAGAAGGTTCAAACAGCAAACCACTCCGGCACTGGAGCCAGGGCAGAGTATCTCAAGCCACTCAGTAGGAAGTGTGTTCTTCAAAAAGCAGGTTAGGCTTTTCTCCAGGAGATATGCTGACTTAGTTCCTAGGCGAAGTATGAGATGTTATTTCAGGCCTGCACATTTCCAAGTGCTGGTTTGGAGACTTATTTTCTTTCCTGTGCTATACCCACGCATTTCCATCACCTAAAAGTTATTTTTAACAGCACCTTATTTATATAGCCAGAAATTCCAAGAGCCTTTGCTGCAGGACTTCACTTCTCCATTTGGCATGGAGAAGACAGCATTGATGCTTGGACAGTCTATCAAGAACTGGTTGAATTTTCTGTATTTTCCCTAAGGTGGGACTGTGGGCTGAGAAAGGGCAGAAAGAAGAGGTGGGAAGTGTTATTCTCTCTGAATTTGTATTGAGGACTCTCTTCTTTTATGCTATTTTTGATTTATTGTTTGTTGTTTGCAGCTATTGGGGGGTTTCTTTAATCCACCTGAAGCAAGCAATAAGCATAGAAGAAATAAAAAGAAAACTATATATATCTATGTCAGTGCAACATCCATTTCCATGCTCTGAGTAAAAGTCACTGTCTATACAGTGAAGCAGCAACAGAGAAATACTGCACAAACAAAATTATTTGATTCTCAAAGAGTTCTGCAGCTTAGATATATTTTTAAAATAATGGACGAAGGCTTGAGGGTGCCTTTTAAGAACCTTTGTCTTATTTCCTAAAATGTATCAAAGAAATAGAGCACTGCAGAGATGGATTTCGTAAGCCTTATACTCATTACCATGCAATAACCACCACAGGCTTAGATCTGGGTGTAGCTCATGGAAACAAAAGATCCCAAAAAAAATGCAACTGCGGGAGCCTTTCAAAAGAAGGACTTAGGAACATAATCCCTCACTTCCCGTGATGGATTAATGTAGTTTACTGAAGGGAAGTAGTGGGATTTCTTTGGGTGGGTGGGAGGGAGGAATCTCCAGTAGCAAATCAGGTAGTTGAATCCTCTACAAACTGTGACTCAAGAAAAGTAGCAGGAGAGCAAAAAAAGATGGAGTAATAAAACCAGAGTGGGTCAAGATGTATATAACAGTAGGGAATTCTCTGCTAGGAAGCCTGGAAAACTGCCAGTGATTCTGAAACAAGTTGACAGCCTCTCTGAGCATCCGGGGAATGGTCTAGACCACAAGCAACTTTTGGACTGGATGCTCTGAGAGCTGAGTATGTGCACTGACACAGCCATCATGACAAAAAAAAAATGACTTTCAAGCATAACATCTCCTAGATAATCCTGCAGCCTGACCTGGGAACAATCATTAGCTTTACCTAGGTTAATAAAACCTTTTAATTCCAGTGATATTGCCCATAGAAAATATGAACACAGAACAGAATATGATCCTAAATAAGTCCCCTTAGGACTAGCAGTGATAAACTGCAGTAGCAGATAATTAGATCCAAACTTTGTTAACAGAATCTCTAACACAGTCTTACTGTTCCCGGAGGAGTAGCAGCAAAATAGAGTTTTGATACCCCCTTGTGTAGAGCAAGGTACACTTATAAAATAGCACACTCCCCACGGGGATCAGGATATACATTGCCCAGACATTTAGCACTTTCACAGCTGCCCTTAAGAGATGCTTCTAAACACAGAAGAAACCACCTTTTTCATGGCTTCAAACAAAACTCTTTACTCCAAAGGCAGCAAAAAGCTATTCTAAGCAAGCAGTGGTTGTTACCACGGATGAGATAATTCAGTATCATTTCCATTCTTCAGCAGCCACTCTGATCTGTAAATTGCACATCACTTAATTTAAGCAAGAGTTTATCAAAGTTTATAAATGAAAAGAAACATTGCTGATATGCACTTTAGGAATAAGTACATACTTGACCATGACACATGAGGAGCTTTGTCCCCCTGTAGGCATCAGAGAGAGTTAAGGACCTTTAGCACTTGTTTAAAGCAAATGGATATTGTTTTATTTATTTACTGATTAATAATGCTGATGGTGGTGGTGATGTACTTATAGGTTCCTTCTTTGATTCTATGATTGTTGTATTGTTACTATATAGTTTAATTACTGTCATTATCAGAACATCACAGAGACCATCTGGATGTCAGATTTAACATGTAAGACCAGTTAGTCTCCCTAGAAAACAGTTTTATATTTTTGAGCAGGTCACATCTAAGAGGCTGTTTCTTCTCTCTTACAGCTGTATGAAAAGGTTGCTCTTTTCCTGACAAATTTAGGTAAGCAACATTAAATGCAAATTTGAATTATATTGTACTGATTTTTTTGTTTCCTCTATTGTCATAGCATTCAAACTGTCTGTTAAGTATGAAAAAATCCTGATCAATTTGCAATCTAAGGATTTCATGTCTGTCTTAAGTTTTTAATAAAAGGGTATATAAATTAGTTTATAGTCCCATTCAGTCAGTGGTGACAGCAATCACCCACATGCCATGTTTGGTTCTTGTTCCAATCCCTCATCTTGTAAGAACTTAAAGAAATTGTTACCTTGGAGGAAAAAAAAACGTGTTTCAGAGGGACTGAACACTCACAACCCCCAGGTTTTGTGAAGGCCTGGAAATGGGAGAATCACTTCTGGAAGCCAATCTTACAGCTTGAAACTAAGGTACTTATTGACTATCAAACATATGCCTTTAAGAGGGACAGTGATTTGGAGGGGAAAATAGCTGACTCATCAACTCTACCAACAGCTAATGGTGTTCTGAGTTTCAGTAATCTTTTCAGCTCACCCACAGAGGTGATCTTTATACTCGAGTAAGGACAATGTGTTTTCTATAGACAGCCTGTACTGTCCCTGGGGTAGCAGTAGGCCAACACTCATATATCCATGGCTTAGGCAGAGTCTCTGGATCATGCTGAAGGACTGCAGTAGTTGGTGGCTATTGGCAAGGGCTCCTTAGTGTCAAGAAGCCTGAAATGAGACTCAAGCTGAAGGCCTATTAAGTGAATCTTATTAGGTCATATGTAGAAGTGGTTTGAGCTGATTAGTGTTACCTTCTGCATGCCTGTGTACATTGATGATGTTCAGTGAGATAGTTTTGACCAGATGGGCAAATTTGGGCGTCAGCTCAGAGGAAGAACACAAGCTGATTTTTAGCTAGTGTTGTTCTGCTTCTGGCAAGTCATAGGTGGTGTGTTCAAAGCATGCCTGTGTAAGATAGCATTTTATGTTATTGTGTCTTATTAGTCCGAGGGTCTTTGTTTGTAGGCTGTATATTTCAAATATTTTTGCCATCTTCCATCTATGGAAAAGATACCTGCTAGTTACAGTTGAGAAATACGACTTTCAAGGATGTGATCTGCACAGGCTATGCCATTTTACTCCCTGTGACACCCAGGGGACAGTAAGATATGATCTAGAGACCTTGAAGCTTGATTACTTTCTGCCAGGTTATCATCAAGGTAGGTCTGCTTCTTGTAGCCTGTACAGAAAGCACTTGTATGAGGACTCAGTGGGTCAAGCTGTTCTGACAGTGTTCAGACAGTCTTGTGGTTTTTCCTCTGATGGCCTAAGTAGATGAATTGGTTTGAATGATCTTTATCAGTGTAATAAGCTCAGAGTGGGATTGGCAGCAAAGCTACATTCAGGATGTCCTTTTTCAGCTTTTACATGACCTTTGTCAGAGCTCACATCCGTGCTTCTCCAGAGCATTGCCATTGTCTCTGATGGGCTAGAACAGCTCTGTTAAAGTCAAACTTGTCCTTCCCACAGACTGGCATAAAAAATCCATCATGCTTTATTTTTTTCTGCTTAGCTAAATACCTGTGTTCTGGCACACACACAGACTTGGGTTTCTTGACAGGTGCTTCCAAATCACTAACACAGTTGTTAATTTCTAGTCTGCTTGATGGTTTTGTTGATGCATCTATTTTAAATTTCCTCATAGGTGGGGCAACTCTAATTAAAGAAAATCTAGTCCACCATTGTTGGCTCTGTACTTCCAGCACTGTACTAGGGGGTCCTTTGGAAGTAATAAGAGAGATACCCAGAATCATCGTTACTACCTATGCTTCTCCTCTGATTACTCTTGTTCACAGCAATAGTTGATTAATAACATGTTCCTGCCAACTGGAAAGTCGTTACGGGACATGGTACTGGTGTGTTGGCAAGGAAGTTGTTTTTTAACTTGCATCTTGATATCTCCTTAGGTGGAGATTAAGGGCCTGTCCAAATGGAAGAATACATCTTCCCCTTTCCCATTTCCCTTACTTACTTTTTCTCAGTCTTTGTGATGAGTTTCCTGGGACGAGGAAAGGGAGTCATGCAGTGGCACTCCACTGATACCTGTGCAGAGCCCTTAGGTGCTAGCATGGAGGGCAAATCCATGAAACAGAATTACAAGGAGGATTTGCTCCAGTTCAGTGTGACATCAGTAACAAAAAGGCACTTACATAGCTTGTAGTGGGATATTTTCGGGCACTGTCATGATGGTGGGCTGCAGAAAAGGAAACCAGAGAAGAGCCTGAGCTTGTAAAGCACAAAGGAATCCAGGAGGGATGTTTAATATATAACATTATCTTGATTGCTTTCCTAGGGTCTCTTGGGAATATACATATCTAGATATCAGAAGAGATTTCTAAGTCTTTACAAGCTCACTTGCTGTGTGCTGCTTTTGGATACAATTTCTTCTGTCAGCATATATTTTGAAATCAGCAGGCTAATTTACAAATACATTGCCAGTTCTGATAGGTGTGTGCATCCTTTGTGCCAAGGGAAATTTTTCATCTGATTAAACCTCTGAAATCCTGCTCTCTTTCTTCACAGAGCAGCCTCGTACCGAATCCGAGTGGGAGAACAGCTTCACTCTGAAAATGTTTCTTTTTCAGTTTGTCAATCTGAACAGCTCTACTTTTTATATAGCATTCTTCCTTGGAAGGTAGGATTGATGTCTGCACCCTCATATGAGCAAAATGAAGTAGAGACCAGAAATAAAATTGTTTGTAATGAAACAAAATGAGACCATATTATCACAGGTCTCAAAATGCAAATTCCATTCTAACAAAACAGGACAGATTGCAGTTTAATTTTCCTTTCCAAAGCCCAGAAACAGACATCATTTTAATTTCCTAGCATTGGCTCAGCAATTTCACTACTGGGAAGTGATGTGTCCCACAATATTATACATGCAGGTCACTTCACTATGTCTTTATGTTTGTAATTTGTTCAGGTAAGTAAATATGAGCTAGGGAGCTGCTTTGGCAGGGGGGTTGGGCCCGATGATCTCTCGAGGTCCCTTCCAACCCCTACGATTCTGTGATTCTGTGAAATAACACTGTGTCTTTTTAGAATAGAATAGGAGTTCATGTGCAAGGGAACAACAGTGATCATCTAGTCCAACTGCCCAAATACTTCACTGATCATTTTATATGGTTTGAAGTGTTAAAGAGTGAATGATGAGCCATCAGTTGAGGTTTTTTGCATAGAAAATTAAGAAAAATATACACATATATGTTTGCATGTCTCTTCCTGAAAGTCCCCTAAAACTTTGAGAGAGAAGGCTTGAGTAGAGAAGGCTTGAGAGGAAGAATCTTTCAGTATGGGTTATTTGCATGTGGGAAGTTGTAGGAATCATTTTGGAAGAAAAACATGGGGGAATAGTAAAAAAAAAAAGCCTGTTTCCCTAATGAAAGAGATCATTTTCGCTGATTTCACAGAAAGGCAGGTATCACAGGTATCACAGCCCTGATTATGGTGTAAGGAAATGGACTGGCAGTAAAAAGCCATTTTCCAAACTGACATGACCAGTTTTACTCAGATTTTCTCCCTTCTCTGGATATACTGAATATCCAACAGCAGAATATTTTGTATGGAAATAAAACTGGAAGTAAAAGTATACTTAGCCCTTCATGGAAATTATTCCAGGAATCCCTCAAAACGTTTTGCAGCGTAACACCTTTTACAGTTGTATCAGTCACGCTAAGATGGCATTAGATTGAAACAGCAGCATGAGCTTTCTTCTACTGCTGCGAACAGACTGCTTACACAACATAGTTGATGTATATTCCTGTGTTAAAGATTTACAGGACACCCTGGTGCCTACTTAAGGCTGATAAACCGGTGGAGACTGGAAGAGGTGAGTGTCCCCTAACTCCATGCTGATTTATCTGCTGCCCACAGGTGCGGTGAATGCGAGCAGAGGCAGGCACGTAACTCTGTCTAGGTATTTTGAGAGTATTATTGTGTTTTCTGTTGCTGTCTAACTCCACACTACTGACACTACCATCTGCTACAAACACATCTACGTATTGATATAGACACGTCCTTCTCAGTGCTGGCAGTTTTAGTGTTTGCATCACATTTGGGTGGCAGCATGGCAAATGATTTAAACATTACTCATATTTTTACACTGGAAATATTTCATCCTTGAAATGAATGAGTCTGATATGAATCTGACAACTTTTTGCTTTGACAAAAATCCTTTCTTCTCAACTTTTCTAGCCTTGCTGACCAGGTAGCTTAAATAATAATTTAAAAATCCAGACACATAAGATCTACTTGAAAATGGACCAAAACAGCCAAACAGCTTCCCAAAAGAGGTACTTGGAATAATGCTCTGTGTCTATAAAACCAAACAGATTTGGAGAGCAGTGAGAAGTTGGCTTTGCAAGTCTTTCAAGGACCAATCCCTTTTTTTTTTTTTTTTTTGTTTTGGCAAATACATTCAGAATTCAAAAGCAGTTTGACACTTATTGGAGGTGAACAGCAGCAGTTTCTGGACCAGTCATGTAGTTTCCAGTGCTGCTACTTGCACACTCAAATCCCATGGTTTCTTTCCTGCTTCACAGCTGAATAACTGAAACAACTTTGCAAATACATGACAAATGGCAAGTGGAAAATGCAGGTCTTACACTGCCAACATCAATCTACAAATGCTTCCAGGTATAAATATTTTGGATTACATACAGATCATCCAAATACTAGCAAAAAAAAAGGGAAAATTTGAAAAAGTCATCCTAATTTTGAAGTAGTGAATTCTGTACATTCAAGGGAAGAATACCTGATGAATAGGCAGACAGAAATTCACTGAACATCCATCCAAAGTCTGAGAAGGGCTGAGCTGACCTAACAGCTTGCTGCTGCCAAAAGACGACAGTTCTGTTCTTCCTTTGAGCCTTCCTCCAGAACTTTACTCCTTCGTCTTCCTCTGCTCTGGCTCTGGCTTTTCCAACCTTTGGAGGAACCTATTCAGTTCCCTGTATCAGCAGGAAACTTTCCTTTTTATGGCTGAATTAGTTTTCTTGTGAGTTACCAGGCTAAATAATCCCACAGAGGGATCAGAGAACAGGGGAAAAACCTCACCTCGCTGCAGGAGCAGAGATGGGAAGAAGAAAGAACCAGGTTTGAGAGGGAAGTGCAAGAGTGAGGTAATACAGCTTGGGTCAGTTGCTGGTGGAAGCTAGTTTTAGTCCCTAATATTTTGCTTTTCTCAGAGCAAAAATAAAAGTCTAATAATAAATGTCCAATTAAAAAAACCCTTGACTTTATTGACCATGTCTATGCTAGGTCTTATTAGCATCATAATTTAGAATATAATGCCCAAATATCCCTCCAATGGCCCTCCCTTCACCTGTCAGATGAAACCAAGTCTAAGACATTCATATAGCTTAGTCCAGTGTCTCTGGGCATACTCAGACCAGAATTTATGCATGTTATGTTTGTAACACCACTCACCTCTCTCAGGTTATACTGGCTTGTGTGACTCCTTCCTAAAAACAGAAGGATGGTGATTTAATAATAACACTGGAGAAGTTAATTAAAAAAAAAAAAGTAGTTATCTGCCACCCTGTTAATCTAATGAGAAGCAGAATGGGGTCAACTAAAACCTCAGCAGGGACCCAGGATCTGAGCACTGTATAATGTAGTACATGTAAAATTCATACCACATGTTGCTACAGGTCATAACAAATTTTCCTCCCAAAAAATTAGAGAAATAGTTCCAAGTCCATGAGGGTGATCTGTTGGACTTACTCATAATACCCAGCTTGGATAATATCCATTGTTTGGATCCACAGAGGTTTTGGTCCTTTGCCATTTCTTTCAAAGCTGGATGAAAAATTGTGGAATTCGCCAAATTTTTACTAGTTGAGCATCTCTCCCAAAAGCAGCAGTGCTTCTTCAAGGCCTGAAGCCACTAATAAAGCAAGAAAGTACTCAGCAGGAGACACTAAGAACTGTTGTTTGACAGTTAGAGATTTTTAGTACTTCAAGGTCCGGTCAGCCATATACATTAAATAGCATGGGCTAAACAGCCTCTCCTCTCAGCATAAATTGCTTGCCTTTGCAGCCAGGAGGAATTTTCTCTTCATTCTTTGACTCAGTGCACAGTCAATCTCCCCAAAACCTATTGAAATCGCTAGAGAGACTTGGTAGCCCTTGCCTCCTCCTCCACTCACAGTGGCACAACGTTGTTAGAAGCACCAGTGTGAAAACTGCATTGGTCTCAGCTGATTCTGGCCTCTGCAGAGAATTAGATGATAGGCTTAAAAGTTTCATGGTATGCTACAGTTTCATATGTTCCCATGAGGGGTTCATTGGTTGGTTGGTTTGTTCTTAAATAAAGAGAATGGCATTTAATTTCCCTTAAGTAAATTATCTGAGATCCATTTCTAGTCTTTAAGAAATGCTTTAAAACTCAGCATTATTTCTGTTTAACCTTTTGTTTCTTTTATTTCTCTGTAGTGCCACCCCAGTGGATGCCTTATTGATCTCTGTATGCAAATGGGTATTATAATGGTGCTAAAGCAGACGTGGAATAATTTCATGGAACTGGGCTACCCGTAAGTAGATATAATGCCTGTGCTACTAAGTTTATTCCTTATGACTAGTTACATAAAATGAAGATACAGCAGTTGTTACAATAAGAAAATCCCCCTTAGGATACAGAACTGTTAAGACAGAATTCCAGACATATAGAGATGAATGGTGTTGGGGGCGGTTTTGGACATGGTTTACAGAAGTGGAAGTGTAATATAAATATTAACAGATAAATAATATATGGAAAGTGCTTGGTTTCATTAAATTGTATTCCATGTTTTAAAAACCCTTAAAAATAACTGTAGGGCCGCTGTATTCCTTGCACAGGAAATATTATATGTATCATTTTTTAGCTATGCCAGTAAGTTCTAAATTGGGTTTCTCCTTGCTGGGTGATAAAAGATGCCTGAAAGGGCAGGTATGAGCTGGAAAAAATGCACTGCTGGCATATATGCTTCCAGAGATAGAAAAAGGTACTGACTGGTGTACCAGCAATTTCCCCAGTGATCTTCAGGGTATTATGGAGCTGTGCCCTAGCTAAAAAGGTTGATAATTACTCATTTCCTATTGGTTCTTTTCTTATTGATTAGTATTTAATGAGCATGTTTAATATGATTAATGTAGACCGTTGATGCTAGAGACAGTGTGGCAGGTCAGCAGGGGAAATTAGCATGTGTGCAAATGTAAGAGAGACCTGGCATTGTCACAAAGCTTGCCCTTGCAAAGTTCAGAGGGATGTGCTGCGCTGCAGGATCCACAGCAGAGCTAGCATAGAGTTCTGTCCCTGAGCTGCAGAAATGTGTGGCACCAGTGATTTCAGGCAGCCTCACTGCTGCTTGCACCTAGCTGTAATGAGATATCAGAGTAAATTATTTCAATGCACAGCTTATTTGGCAATGGAGGCACTCAAACCTCGCTGTCTCTCTGTCTTCCTGGCTTTGTTCACTGCTCACCAGGGTTTCACAGCAATTAGGGCTGGAAGACTTAGCTAGGGTGGGGAGGAGAGAAGGGCAGCAGCAGTATCGATCCTTCTCTTTCCACTCCCTCCTTCTTTTGTCAGTTTTCATTAGATCTTTCTGCTACCTATTAATAGGGATTTCAAAACCTAATAAAGAGCACAAAAGGGGATTAAAGAAGGTGGTTGAAGGAGATAGGAGGAGATCGTTTAAGAACAAGTGATTTAATAGGAATAAACTGCTTCAAGTAAAGTCAGTCCCTTCACATTAGAGTCAGAACAAAAACGAGAACACAAATCATTCAGTCACAACAATGTGAGATGCTTCAACTTACTCTGATGAGAAATGTATTTGCTCTCCACACCTTTCCCTCTGCCTCCCAGCCCTGAAATGCTGCAGGCAGGCAAATGCATTTCCTTTTTGTGTGACAAATCCACAATCATTTCTGGTATAAAGCATGACTGGAGCCAACACCCTGTGGATGGCCAGAGGATTTGGAGCAGTAGTCTCTAGTAGAACATCATTGCACCTCCACCTGCGGAATATTTCTGGATAAGATACGCCTGGGAGAGGAGCCTCAGCAGCCTCTTTTGAAGTGTTGTTTACATCATTTGAGGGTAAAAGCCCAGCTCTTATGTTGGTGTGTGGTCCCACAAGTGACCACAGAGACATGCAGGGCAACTAAGAAACAGTACTCAGACCCCTGGGCCTTTTCTGGGGGCAGGAACCTCAGCACCTGCCATCACGCTGCTCACTGATAAATGTGTCATTGGCTTGTCTACTGAAATTTCTGCCTGAGAGTCAAAAAATGGAATGCAAAGATATCAAAGAGAGGCCCTAAGATGTGTGCTAGAGGTTGTGCATGTAGTGGTGACATGTTTTAACACAAATATTGGCATGCTAGAGTTGTGTTTCTGCTTCATTCAAACACTAACTCAAAACCTTTGGAAATACGTGTCAGTTCTCCTCTCCTGTATAGATACAGGAGCAATAACTAAGAAGCAAAGTAAAAATTATTGTTTCACTTGGAGGTGAGAAACTGTAATTTCAAGTTGATGTTTTTCCTGGGGGAAGAACATACATCCATATTAAAAAAAAAATCACATTGCATTGCTCACCTTTTGTTCACATAGAAATCAGAAAAAGACATCTCTGGATTTTACTAGGAGTCTGCAATATTAGTAACAGTGGTTATGGGTTTTCCCTTTCACAGAGGAGCTTAAGTCAGATATATTTGCTCCAAGTATTGCTCTCCCACCCACCTCACCCATAGATTTGCTGCCTTTCCAGGAATTTATTTCTCAACCCTCTCACCTTCTCATGGGAAGGACCAGAGATACGAAGTGCCAGCGGCTGCTGTGGACTGCAAAAGTCCCACAGTCCATCGATCACAACCATGGTCATTCACAGGAAAAACCTTTTTAGCCCTTTTACACACTGGTGACTGACTGCAAGCTGCCAAAACCACATATTTAATTATTTCCTTGTACTTCCAGATTTTGGCTTGAAGTCCATATTTGTATTTCTAAATTTTTTTTCTTGCACTTCTGAATGCTAGATTTTAATATCCCACCCTCAGTTGCACCTCCTCTTCTTAAAAAAGATAGGAATGGCTATAACTTCTCTGGTAAATGGCCTGAATGGTAAAATCATCTCTAAGCTTTGGCCAAACCCTTACCCAAATCCAATGGACATTTACCTACCATTCACAGAGAGACCAGACCAGACCACTGAGAAGGCCAGAAATAATTTCTTCCCCCTCACCCCTTTGTACTAACTGTAACTTGTGTCCTTCATTGGCCAAACTAGTGCACCTGCCTGGACTGGGGACGCAGAGGCATTTCTTTCAGATGTGAGCACTCATTTATCTTCTGTCTCAGTGCTCCCCATGGTGCCCATACACACGCAGGGGCAAGATATTTTCAGGAAAAATATCTTCCCCCTCAAGTCCAGCACAGCTCCCCCACTTCTTGAGATGGAGATAACTCTCCAGTCAGGTATCCACCTCTTGACCACACACTTTTGTTCCTCTGAACTTTGGCTACAAGTTTCAAGGTTGCTTTTTCCCTTCTAAGATTGCCCTGGGACTGTTACCCTGCACCCTGAAGAGCGATGTAGAGATACCAGCTTGCACACAGGAAGGGATCAAGCAGTATTATTACCCAATTTAGTGATTTCTCAATTAGAGCTCCACTATCTCCACACAGCATCACTTTCTGCCCTGTAAGCAGAAATCTGAAGTGATCTGTCATTTTGCATAGAGAAAAAGAAGGTGAATAAATGATGAAAAAATGTCAAAACCCCTCCACCATTTCAAAACAACATCTGTGCCTGGATTACAGCCCGTCAGCCGTAGCTGTTTTCATACCTATCAGGCCATGTCATCAGCCACATGTATTACTAATGCTCTATTTTCCCTGAGCATTGGGAAACTCATTTTGCAAGGTATGTTGTGCACACTTAGCCTCTTCCAATTCTGTGATAAATATCCACTAAATGTTATTTACCTTGTTTCTTTCTCTTACTTGAAAATGTAGGCTAATCCAGAATTGGTGGACCAGGAGAAAACTACGGCAAGAGTATGGCACACAGAGAAAAACAAGCTTCCCACAGTGGGAAAAGGACTACAATCTGCAGCCTATGAATGCTTATGGACTTTTTGATGAATACCTAGAAATGAGTATGGCTCTGACCTTAGTCCTCTCTCTTTCACTACATTTTAATGTCATTGCTTTTCTGTTGGCGTGGGCTGGTGTATTCTTTTAATTATGGCTGTATGAAGATAAAGGGGCTGTGAAATGGTTTTCACTCTCATAGGTCAGGCAAGGAACGGGAGTGAGTTTGCAGGAACCAAACCAGTATAGCTTACCACACTGCAGCTGCTTGATTGCCTCATGTCTATGAAACACTTCTCATTCTGGCTTTGAGTACTCCAAAGCAGAGCCCTCCTCTTCACCTGCTTAGAGCTCTGAAGAACTTTGCTGTTCTTCACTAAGAGTTTTTATTTTTTAAAATTACATGTTACTGGCCTGCACACTTGTTTATGTTTAAAATTTACCATCATTTGCTATCTCACATTTACAAATTATCTGGCTGCCAAAATGTATTGCTCTAGCTAGAGGAGGAGAGACGGGAGGGTGACTGCTCCAAGAAATGTTAAAGAACTTTTGCCCTATGTGACTGGACAGTGAATGTCATTGTTTGGATTTTTTTCCTTTTCTCCATCACACAATTCCTAATTAATTAAATTCTATTAATGGGAAATTTGGCAGGCTGAAAACCTGCTTCTAGAAGCTTACATGAAGTTTCAAACTGCTGCCCATCTGTACTATAAAGAGGAACGTATCCAACCCTACTCTTTGCAGGTATTGAGAAATCCTACTTGATGCTGGAGTAAAAGTGTCCCTTTCTAAAGGCACAGTTTGTCCACCTCCAAACTTCACTCCAAATTACAAATTTGGATGCTGCTGTACATCCCAGGGACAAATGTGCTTTTGTTGTTGTCAACCTTGCTCTGAACTTTTGGCCAGGAAGTGCTGTACAAGTGTCACTAGACCACTGTATGGAGTAAGAAGAAATGTTTGTGTATCTATATATAATGTTGGCATGCATATGTTATTTGGTATCTTAGACCTTGGGATATGATCTTAACAGCTATACTGTGATCTTTCTTTTTTTCCCTCCCCTTAGTTCTTCAGTTTGGATTCACAACCATTTTTGTGGCAGCTTTTCCACTGGCACCGCTTCTGGCCTTACTTAACAATATTATTGAAATTCGGCTTGATGCATACAAATTCGTTACCCAGTGGAGAAGGCCTTTAGCTTCAAGAGCCAAAGACATAGGTGAGCATGTGTGTTTGTTAGGTGCATGTAATTTTTAAGGCAAAGCATTGACCACTTCAAGTAAGCAGATTAAGGTGTTTTCAGTCATCTTCCCCATTAGCAACGCATGATTTGATTGTTCAAAAAAAACTTCAAGCATCTGATGCCAATATATGTAATAGTCTATATTGGAAAATGTCTTCTAATGATGTTCTGGGTGACTTAACAGCCAAGATGTCTTAATGAAGTGATCAGTGTTCTCTGCAGGTTTTTCCTTGTGGCAGACACACTGTGTGAACACATGCTGCTGCTCAGGTTGAATGTAATAACCAGAGTAGCGGAAACAGGAAAGTCAAGTCAAAGCGGCCACCATCCTGTAAGGGAAACCACATGTTTTATACTTACCTGGCCAAAACCAAGCTCCCCTGTGACTCAGGGGCTATGCCCACTAGGCCCTTGGTGAGTGAGACAGGGTGAGTCTAGATCCCAAGAGACAACTTGTTTGCAGTGAGGCACACCTACATTGCTAAACACAAGGTTCACATAACGTTGAGGTCACCCAACCCGCACAAGGCTCTCCAAATATATTTTGACTATAAATCTCTACTGTCCTTGCAGCATGGAGAACACCTTTAGGAAGGACTCTGTAAAACAAAGTCACCTGCCCAACACTGAATCCCTGGTGTCTTTGGAGGGGTAAATAGGATACCTCGCTGCCCATCTGCAATGCAAAAACCAGTAGCCCAACACCACAAAATACTGAAGCCCAGGCTTTGTGCTCTCAGAACGGTCTACCATGTAGCTGAAGTCTGTCTCTGAGTAAAGCTTTGTATGTGAACAGCAAGGATCTATGAGTTTAGATACAAGCCTGGACATCAGCCAGCTCACAGCATACACCACAGGCATAGTTCCTGAAAAAAATCTTTACATAATGTCAAAAAAAAAAAAAAAGGCACAGAAAAAGAGACATCTATTTTTCCCAGGCTGATTTAGTTGTCATTTCTCAAACTAAGTTGCGTTCACTCCCTGTTCAGCAAAGTTTTCAGAGACAGCTTGATGCCTCATTAAAATCAGTGGTTATGCCGTGTGGTTCTCAGGGATGGTCCTCATGACCAGAGTTGCTGTGTGCCTGTACTACAGGATCCGTCAGACTGCTGCAGAAGGGCCAGAAGCCCAGGTGATGCCCAGGGGCTGCGTGCCATTGTGTGGCAGTAGCACACCATTAAGGTTTTGAGTGGATAGGTACACATTGACCAGCTGCACACAAGTTTCACACAAGGCTCCTGTGACAGGTAGATCAAAGGCTCCATATATTCATGGCTGCCCTGGCAGACCCGCCTCAAAAGCAGGATAACGATCATCATAAGCAGGGAGCAGCATTTCTTAAAGATGTCCACATGGTTACGTGGCTTAGTGGACCAAAGACCTCCATGAGCTTTTTTACCATTTCTTTGAGATTATTTGCAGGATAAACAAAACTACCACCCGGTGGGAACAGAAATCTGTCCCACTGAGATCCTGCTGTTCAATAAGAAAACTTATTTCTACGCAGTGACTCTTGGATAGAAACTACATGAAAAGACCTTGGGTGGCGGGGACAACTGCTTCAGAGCATGCAGTATCTCAGGGACTTTTGTTCTTGTTTTTCCTGGAGCTCACGTACTCTCCTTGTTGAACAGGAATCTGGTATGGGATCCTGGAAGGCATCGGAATTCTTTCTGTTATCACAAATGCATTTGTTATAGCTGTGACATCGGATTTCATCCCTCGCCTTGTTTATGCTTACAAATACGGACCTTGTGCTGGCCAAGGAGAAGCTGGACAAAAGTAAGCTTGTTTGGGAAAACAGATGCGCATGAAAATCATCTGCTACGTAAATAGATACAGCAGCACTGTCTGGGCATGTGCTGATTCCACTAACCTAAACCTCTTGCTCAGGTAACAGGTATCAGCCATAGATACTGCTGCTTTGCATGTTCACAGAATGGAGTGCTGAGGGACTGTAATTGATTATGTTAATGCAAGGAAAACATGGCAGGGCTGTTACAGAGATTTGGGGTGTGTAACAGCGTGCTACACAAGCGGCATTTCCCAGCTGCAGTACATGGATACAACCCTCTTTTCATTCTGAAGCAACGCTGATAGTTACCAGTTGTGGATTTAACGAGCTTTTTAACCTTATTAGGCTTCTTACCCTGATGTCGTATTCAGCATGTCTTGCTCAAAAACAACAACAAAAAAAAGTGGCAACTAACAAGAGGAACCAATTCTCAACTAATAAATCAAGATACACTTACAGAGCAAAGCAATTTGTTTTTCTTCTAAAACTGGAGTCTTTAGATTAAATCTTTCAGGAGATATTTGTGAACTGAATCCCTGTTGCCTAAGTGGATTTTCTTTCGGTGTTGCTAAACACTGAGATTACATTAGCTTGTGCATATTACTCGCAAGTATGAGTGTAGCTGCTACATGGCAACAGGCAGTTGGACTTGGAGAAGGTCATCGAATCAGGCTGAACACAAATAGGCACAGTTTGCAAATAATGTCCTCACAGCCCCATTAGCAAAGACCCGACTGTTCAAAGAAACACAGGCTTAGCAGCAGACAGTGACAGAGAGCTTACATTCTGCTATTAGACATATGGCAGATTGATTTTTCTTCCCTGCTCCCAAAAGCGAGTTCTTCTGTCGCTGCTTTTTTGCCGCCCTCTGGTTGTCAATACCGTTTAATCAAGCCGATGGAAGAAGGGCAGCCGGCGGGGCAGCTCCCGATCAGCAGCACCAAGAACTTGCTGTCCTGAGAGGAGTTCGGCGTTTTGGTAGGTGCCAGGGGAAATGCTTCCGTATTTTCAGGGAGAGCTAGAAGTCCCTTTAGGGGTAAAGTGTTTGGTCCAGTGCCAGTCGTTCCTGAGCACAGGGCTCTGCTTGTGCTGTTATGGAGATCCGTAGGATGCTGAGGCACTGTCAGCAGCTTTCCTTGCTACTGATGTTCTCAGGACCACCGCCCATGAAAAAGCAGCACCTTTAGAAACTGTATTTTGTGTAGAATCACATATGACTGACTGGCTTTGAAACCAGTGAAAGTAGCATGGCTGGCAGAGGAAGCTCTTGCCATTTTTCACAAATCTCTTGTACAGTGTTTTCACACTTCTGCAGCTTTTCTGAGTGAATTTCTCAGATGAAACCATCAGATATTAATCCCTTGAAGGAGCCAACTTGGATAAAGACTATTTATGTCAGCATCCTGGATATTATTATTAAGTGCTGTTGCAAAAGAAGGAAGCTCTTCAAAAATCCACAGGACTATTGAATTTTTTTCTACTTAAGGACTCGAGAACATCTGCTGTTGAATAACTTAAATGAGAGGTCCTTTTTTCTTTCCAAAAGCAGCTGTAGGTATTAGATCCATATGACACCCAGTGATACTAGAAAAACATGGAAATTAAATTAAGTTTCAAATCCAATCAGCATGGAGATTTTGAGACAAAGACAGATGGTGTTTAAATGTAATTTTTCAAAGATTGCAAATCCATATTTTAAAAAAAAAAAGCCAACCCACCAGCTCTTACTGTACAGAATACTCTGCAGTAAGCAGACTTACCTGGGCTTCAGCAGTGCAGAGGGAACATGGCAATACACGTGATGTAACTCCCCTCAGCTTTACCAGCCCCAACCTTGAGCCTTCTCGTGACCCTCCACAAACCGTCATCAGGTGATGTTCATTCTCCTACTCAGTATTCTCCAAACTCTGCCTCATCTCCCCACGAATGCTCAGGCACCCCACTATCTTTTAGTACTGACTTCCTCTGACTAACTGGACATTTTGTAAAAAGCTGATTCATGTGCATTGCCTTTCCACCAGTTTTAATGCCCCTTTGTGCTAGTATCATGAGGGTAACAGTGGGAACATTTTGATTATCCTCCTAGCACTACTCAATATTTTCTCTACCTCTCTTGTGTCACCTTTTAGGTGACTTTTGAAAAGTAGCCACTCCCAGTCTTCCCCATTCCTTCACACAGAGAAATCTACCATTGCTTCACTTTTATTGCTCATCTGACCTACCTGACCATTTATTTTATATTGCCTCAACGGCCCTTTCAAATATTAATAACCTTCATAGTTATACAGTGGATTTCATGAAACCCAGACAACATCCTCCTGGGTACCAGAGGATTAATGGGAAAACCTTGCTGTGCCCTGACAACAGGATTTTTTCCCTTCCAGGTGTATGGTTGGCTATGTTAATGCCAGTTTGTCAGTATTCCTAGTGTCTGACTTTGAAAACCGTTCAGAGCCAACATCAAATGGAAGCGAATTCTCTGGTTCACCATTAAAGTATTGCAGGTGAGTATCTGAAGAAAATGCCTCTCTGCTGTAAGACATTGCAAGGGAGAAGCATCATGATAAACTTGGGGATGGAACTAATTTTTCAGAAATCAGAGAGCAGTAATGGAAAGAATTAACTGTGCTGTTTATGGACAAGCTCATGGTACTGCTTGGCTGTTACTTGAATTATTCCTTCCTTAGAGGTAGGAGAAGCTGAAAAGTAGCTATCTGGCAGGTGTTCCTATTGCAGGATTTGTGTGCTGTCATGGCTTGAATGAGACACAACTGTCATGGGGAAATATGGTATCAAAGTGCCAGTAATAGGTGACTAATTACTTATGTACCAGTAAGATGAGACTTCTATTAGATTGTATCATAGCACATGCATGAGGAAGTCAAGGCTGCACAGAAGTGACCATGCGGAGTTATTTCATGGGTTTGCCAGGCACAAGCATTGGGGTCTGTCCTAAACTGCTCTCCCAAAACCTCAAATCCAGCACTTCCTAACTGCTGAATTGTTACTATGTTGCTGTCATTGCTTGCAGGTGTAATTATAGCCATGTACTTGTGGTTTGGATCAAAATAAAATGAGCGGTTAATTATCTTTGTCTTCAACCAGCAGATTGGGTCTGAAATTAGTCTGTAATGACAGATTTGCACCTGATTGACTTTAACTGTTCTACATAAAGGTCTTAAATGGGGTCCCAAACAAAATTACCAAATGAGAAATACAGCTACCATTTTTATACTGCAACACTGGTTTATAAGCATGAATCCTGGTAGCTGCAGATAAACGTAGATTCATGGTTCTTCACTGTGAATAACCAAAATATCCTAAAGAAAAAAAAAAATCAAACAAAAAAGACATTCTATGATACAGCAAAAGTCAGTGATACTTTATGACACTGTGGCATTTTTATTAAGTTGAGTGGTGTCATGAACTGGGGGGTGATTAATGTTTTTGTTCAACTAACTGATATTTAGTAGTGTTGCAACTTATTTGGCAGAAAGAGCATCCCAGTGCTGCATCCATAGAGAACATTTTGTATGGAGTAGGTCCACTTTGAGAATACTCCATTCCACATTGTTTGCCATAGCACCCTTTAATAATGTTTTGTGATTCTGACCATTCTCCCCCCCCCCTCTTTAATTCCTTTCTTCCCCATCTTCAACCATGAGTTTGCTGCTACTTAAAGCTGATGGTGGAAATCCCATCAAGAAAAAGGTTGGCCCCTCAGTATCCCATAAGAACAACATTATTAAAGATGGTGCCATAAGTCTCCAGAAGATAAATCTGTTCTTTTGGGGGACACCGAATTCTTATGTATATCTACGCTTGAAAGAAAATTAACATCTTTCTTCAGCTGAGTTTACCAGCTGCTTAACCCACCTGAACTCTGCTAAAACATCAGTCATTTTAATTGCACTTCAAGCCAGATACTGATAGCGAGATAAGGAAATACTATGTTCAGCTGTGCAATAATGCAGGCATTTTCCCAGGCAGGCCGTCTGCCTGAGCACTAAACAGTGGCCATAGTCAGGTAACTTCTGCTCATTTGGAACCCAGATGGTGCCACGCTATTCTGGTTGTGTATAAAAGGTTTCTGAACTGGAAGGGACCCATAAGGATCATCAACTCCAACTCCGCTTCTTCACACCTGGTGCTTGTTTCCTAGCGAGTACGGAGAGGTGACATGTTCTACTCACTTGGGACTTGGTTCGGGGACTCCTGTTTTCAGGATGCTTAGGATATTGTTAAAGATCCTAAACTATGAAGTCAGGATGCTCTTTGTAGAAGGGAAGGTCACCTCAGTTTTGAAAACATGCACTGGAGATACTGCAGTTAAAGAGAGGTTGCTGTCAAGACATGGTTTATTTCATTTTGTGTGGCACCCTCTGCAGTCTATGAAGGTGAATCTTCAGGGAGTAACGCAGGTTATCACAGAGATGAAACAAGTGCTTATTTCCTTTGCTTATCTGAGTTTTCCATGGTTTCTTAAAACTAACTTAGAGGTCAAGCTTAAGCATATTAAGCACAGCACAGGGCCACAAAGATGATTAAGGGAGTGGAACCCCTTCGTTATGAGGAGAGGCTGAGGGAGCTGGGGCTCTTTAGCTTGGAGGAGACTGAGGGGTGACCTCATTAATGTTTATAAATATGTAAAGGGTGAGAGTCAGGAGGACAGAGCCAGGCTCAGGGATGGCAGCGACAGGACAAGGGGCAGCGGGTGCAAACTGGAACAGAGGAGGTTCTGTAGGAATGAAAGGAGGAACTTTATCACTGTGAGGGTGATGAAGCCCTGGGACAGGCTGCCCAGAGAGGTTGGGGAGTCTCCTTCTCTGGAGACAATCCATTCCCACCTGGACATGTTCCTGTGTGATTAGTCAGGGTCATCCTCCTCTGGCAGGGGGCTTGGACTAGATGATCTTTCATGGTCCCTTCCAACTCCTAACCTGTGATTCTGTGATTTACTATGGTATTCTCAGTACTTTTTTAATAGGTCTTCTGTCCCACCTAGGAAACAAACTAATGAGAAACACGTTTTCCACTAGTTTTAAATTAAGTTTCTGCAATAGGATTTTCAAATTAACATACTGCTAGTAGAAACAGACTCCAGAATGTGTGATCTAAACACATTTATGATTTGTTACTGGAGTTTTGGAGTCTTCCTGGATCCAGCTTTCCCAATAGATATATCTAGTTACTTTATTCACACCTAAACTCTTTAAAGAAACACTAGCTCCTATTCTTGCACAGCCTTTCCCTGTTGGTATAATAAGAGGTGCAGTTCTGGCTTCACTAGAGTCAGGCTGACAAAATTTGGGACATTTATGGTTTTAAAATGAACTTGTAATGGGAAGAAAGTGGCCCTCAAAACAGCAGGGCATCCCACCCCGCTCCATGTTCTGAGGAGGTGCCTCCAAGTCACATGTTGTGCTGCCAAGGGAGCTGCTGTAGGGTCAAACCACCGTTGCTGAGCACCCATCATCTTCTGTATTCACTTCAGCAGTTCTGCTTCATGCAGGCACTGGCCTGGTCCTTTTGCTCTGACTTTCCATTAGCAGCTGGAGTGTGAAGTGCACTCCTGGAGTGCTTCATACCATTCAGAATGACAGAACATTAGGAGTTAGAAGGTAACTCGAAAGATCATCTAGTCCAACCCCCCTGCCAGAGCAGGATCACCTAGACTAAATCACACAGGAATGCATCCAGGCAGGTTTTGAACATCTCCAGAGAAGGAGACTCCACAACCTCTCTGGGCTGCCTGTCCCAGTGCTCTGTCACACTCAGAGTGAAAAAGCTTCTCCTTATATTCACATGGAACTTCCTGTGCTCCAGGTTGCACCTGTTGCCTCTTGTCCTAGGGGAACCTTGTCCTAACCTTGCTAGGTTTCATCTGAACGTAAATCTATTCTGGTGAACCAAAGCATGGCAAGGGGAGATGATGAGGACACTTGCTGATCTTACATAAAACACTAGCACTGGCCCAGCCTAAGAGTCAAGCAGTGTTGTGGTAACTCGTGCAACTTGAACCAAGATCGTTTTGGTGCAGAAAATGCAATGATCAAGGAAAGCTGGGGTTTAGGTTTGTCTTCCTCCCAGGCAGCAGGGCAGGAGTTTGCTAAGTACTGTGCTCTGCTTGCCTTTCAGGTACAGGGACTACCGAGACCCTCCTCACTCCCCAGTGCCCTACGGTTACACGCTGCAGTTCTGGCACGTCTTAGCAGCGCGGTTGGCTTTCATTATTGTCTTTGAGGTCAGTGACCATTCAGGTGGCAAGGGTGTTTGTTTCTCTGTTTTAACACAAACAACAAAATGAAACAAATTTCCCTTTGAAGCATTTTCACTGGGCTGATCTATGATGGCAGCTGTGGAGCTGCTTGTGTTGGTTTCTGCTGTTTATATTGTGCTTTGTAAACTTGGATCTGTTTTCTGAAGAGTCACAGGTACTTAGGTTCTAACAAAAAGGGGAACGCAGCACTTTGAAAACTGTAACGGTGGCTTGCAAAGAGGGGAAGTAAATGAGCCTTTTATTTACTTTCTGAGTCTTGGCATTTGTATCCTGGCTAGGCTGGGAAGCTGCATGCTGACCTGTGTGTGAGGAAGGGGTGAAGACACGTGAGAAGGAGAGATGGAATCTGAACAACTGAAAAGTGAAGATAGTTTCAGTTACAGTATTTACACATCTAGCTTTTTTCTTTATTATTTAATACCACTCATTTCCCCAGGACGATTAGCATCACAAAGATGATGACGATGAAAAGTATTCAATACCTTTGCTGATGTTCATAATATTAGTACTTACTGTCGGCATCTCAGAAATCTTTAAGACAAACTAGAGAACATAATACCAGCTTCACATGGCTGGTATTCCCATGTTGATTTTGAAAAAGAGAGACAGGAGGGTAGATAAATAGGACAAGATCATTTACAAAACAAAATGCAGCTCTTAAGGCCTGGATTTCAGACACCTGACTATCCCTGCCAGAAACCAGGGGCTCAGCATCTCTCCAGCACAAGCAGTTTGAAATGCTTTTTGCACTGCGAAGCAGCCAAACAGGGAACAAATGATTTTTAAAAACTCTTTACTCAATCCTCTGCTCTGAAATCATAGCAACAGGGCATCCAACACAGATATGGGAGCTGTAATCACCATAAATTATTGGCATAATGTTCATGAGCACATACTGCATTTCTGACTCACATTACTGTGTAAATTCATTCTGAACTGAGCTTTTGAAACACCTCTTTGGATCACAGAACAGAAGCATTTGAATTAGAGGAAAGGTGAAGGGAAAACATTTTCTAGATTGTTTTTTTGTGAAGAGATGTCTTGGTGACTCAGCAGAGGCCCAAGGTGTGCAGCTAATTCCCCGACTGTCATTTTCAGTCCTTTCCAGACAAAAGGGAATATGGCACTGCAGGTTGGGCTCTCTGTAAGGGACAAAGTCATTAGAGGTGGGTCCTAAGGAGATGGGTTCTTCCACCATCTCTGTCACACTACGGGAAACGTTAAGGGACAGAGAGAGAGAAAAAGAGAAAGAAAGAAGGAAAGAGGAAAGATTTGATTGAGGACTGCTTGCTGGGCTGGATCTCTTTGTTTCTTAGGCTGTTGGTACTGAGAGCCAGATTATCTGCCTCCAAAAAGGACCACAAGAACCTGCTTTGTCACTTAGTCCTAAGCAGTATTAAGATCGAGAAGAGCCTGGCTTCTTGATACACATTTGGCATAAAGGCAGCTGCACAGCAAAGATCACTGAGGCCAGTAAAAACCAGCCCTGCTCAAGTCTCAGTGCCAGGCCAAATTTGTGACCTGCAGTGGAAAAGCTTTTTGTGTCTGCCCAATACCTTCACAAAAGAATTGCCTTTGCTTTGCCCCAGCCAAAGCCATTGGCCAGAGGCAGAACAGTCTCCCTCAGCAGGGAGACTCCCTCTGTTTATTGGCACTGCAAACTGTTTTTTAACTATAGCTATGAAATCAAAAAGGTAATTG
This sequence comes from Zapornia atra, assembly GCA_013400835.1. Taxonomy (NCBI): domain Eukaryota; kingdom Metazoa; phylum Chordata; class Aves; order Gruiformes; family Rallidae; genus Zapornia; species Zapornia atra. The sequence continues at coordinate 109,685 of VZTU01014834.1, read as the reverse complement.
CAGCAGGAACCATGACTGTCTTTCTCTGTGGAAAACACTAATGGGTGTATTTGATTGCTACAGCAATTACAGTAAAAGACTGTGCTAAGAGATAAGTGATTCAAGGTAGGGTATTTTTATAAGTTAAACAACTACATAAGCTCAGATACCTTTTGGGTGCTGTGGGTGTGGTTATTTTGGCTATCTTGACCTCCCTTAAAACCAAACAAAAGTATTTTCTATCACTGAAAAAGGAATTATTAAAGGAATTATTTGTCCAGGCTAAACTAACAGAAGAAGCTTCCCCCCCCCCTTTTTTTTTTCTCCCCTTTATGTTTGACAGAAAATCCCAGAAATTAAAGTATTGTAGGTTTATTTCTCAGGAGATGGCATGGGAAAACATGTTACGTTTTCTTTACACTGGCTCTCAAAGGAAGGATTCTGCCTAGAGAAGAAATGCCTTTGTTTTTTCTATCTAGAACAAGTGTTTTTTCTGAGATAGAGGATTTTTCTCTTTCTCTGGCCCTCTCTCAAATGGAGTGAATACATCTCCAAGCAGCATCTTTGATCAAACAAAAAAAAAGGACACTCAAGCAATCCTCCCACATCACACTCAAGCTTTGGGGGAAAAAGGATCAGTTACCTTGTATTCAATTATGATGTTTAGTAAACAGGAATATGCCTTAGGATGAGAGACACGATATAAGAAACCCTTTATTGGTTCTGATACTGATGCAAGGGGTTTCTGTCAACAGGAAAGTATTGTATCATTCAGTCCTCCTTCCTACAAAGCAACCCACTAATACCAGGCCCAGCCCAAACAACCTTTTGGCAAGTCGTAGCTTCAGGGGTTTCAAGACATAGCTCAAACAACAGTTTGGGGGCCTTATTTGAAGACAGCTGCTCATAACCTTTGCTGCTGTCCATACTTGTCTGACTTTGCCTTGAGGTTTTGTGGAAAAAGAACTTCGTGATTTGGTTTCTTCAAATTTAGTAATAGATTTAGTTCTAACACCAACATCATTTTGTGAATTGGAAGGAGAAGGTTTTGAGAAGATATACAAAGGACTTGTTTTCTTCCTGAGATTTTAATTTTTCATCCCTTTTTTTGTTTTCACAGCACCTTGTCTTTTGTATAAAGCACCTGATTTCCTACTTAATCCCAGATCTCCCCAAAGATCTGAGGGATCGGATGAGGAGAGAAAAGTACCTGATTCAGGAAATGATGTATGAAGCTGAACTAGAACGCCTGCAGAAGGAGCGGAAAGAAAGGAAGAAGAACGGAAAATCTTACCACAATGAGTGGCCGTGATGGGGTGAGGAAGAAACTGATTAAGAGAAGATAGGAATTCTGACTATAAAAATGTCCTGGTTTTATACCATGGAGAGTGCAGTGAAAGGAATAGTCAGTCAACGTTGCGTGCACTTAGCATACGTGTGCCCATGTTTAACAGGGTGCACATTGTCCTAAGGCTTTTTGACATTAGAGGTCTTGCAAGGCTTAGTCTTCTTCAGCATGAGCAGATCAGTCCAATGCTTAAGTCTCTGCACTCTTTCCAGGAAGGTCCCAGACCCTGACTTACATTCAGGGCCTTCAACTTTAATGCAGTTATACATCTTACAGAGCTCTACACAACTGAGTGATCTAACGGCTCTTTCTCATGACCAAGTTGCTGCTTCATAACCAGTGACTGCGCGTTAGCAACATGGCAGTACTTCTCCATGTGTGTGGCCACCACCTGCAGCACATGTATGGCAAACTTTGCCCTCTGGAACAGCAGACTAAGCTGTGTTAGCTTGCATTTACCATGAGTTAAGGTCACATATATGGACCATTTCCATTACTCCAACAATACTGCAGTATATTGTAAGAGGAGATGGCTTGATCACGAGTCTAATCAACTGGTCTAACAATGCTGAAGAATTTAGGTGTGCAGAAGTGCTGACAGAGCACCTAAATGTGGCCAGAGGTGTCTGACTGTAAAGTCATTTATTTGGAAATGATACTGTGAAAAGTTGGTAATACCTTTTAAAGATCTGAACAGTGCCTTTACAGCTGTAGGACTGTCTGGTCTCTGAAGGAAACAAATCAGGGTAGGGCATCTTGCCCAGAACTGCCAGTGTATTTGTGTTGCAAGATCACATTGACGCCTCGCGTGTGACAGTGTAAGATACACGTAACAGAAGACAGACTGTGTCTTAAAGACCTATCTGTGTAAGTAAAACAAAAAAAGCACACCAACCAACAGATGAACGAGGTCAGCAGAGCAAAAGAATACAGTCATCCTGAATCTCTAGTCCTGTAACGTTCTCTTTATTCATCCTTCCGTTACCGATGGAGGGGTGGAGGGGAAAGATAAAACAACAGACTGTAGTATGAAATAGCTTGAAATCCTTCATGCAGAGCAGTGCTACACAGGCTGCAGCACTGGAGTTGGCAAAAAAAGGGTCACTGTCTGTATCCTTTTGCACATTCTTTAGCATTAAGAAATTAAAAAACTTCCTGGATCATTAACCCAAAATAGGGGAGTTGTAAGTCTGAAGACTGCAGAAGTGTTGGATGGAGCAACATGAACAAGATGCTGAGCGTTTTGAAAGCTCTACCAGCTCTTGCCTCAAAGCAGTAACACTTTTCCCACGGAACATGCAGTGGTACAGTCAGCCATGATGCAGATGAGGAAAGCCAAGACTGTAAGAAGGGAAGTGGAAGCAAGACTATGTTCTGGTGAGGATGCAGCTAGATAGAAAATACTGGAGCCAATCAGTTTACCTAGCCCTTTTCCATGTAACTGGAGCTCCATAAAAATTAGTATTTTTTCAGAAATCTTAAGGAATTGTGACCTTGTTGGTTTGAAGATATTTAAGAGGGAGGAAAATTCAGGAAGTTTCTCTAAGTTCTTCAGTGAACCAGTGAACAGATGGGCTGCCCTTCTGGACAGACCACACAGAGCAAGACCTTCTGGATGGCGGCCTCAGGCTCCACAAGACATCGGGACCACTTGCACCAAGACTACATATTGCCAAGCAAAATCTATTAACTTATTTCAACTGCAGGGGAGAACTGTGCTGTTTCCATAGTGTGGGAGGTTTTAATGAAAGGTAATGCAACTTGAGGAAGGAGCAGGGAGGAAGAAAACATATGTGTCCTCATCCCTGTAACCACTGCCTGCCTACACTTTGCTTCCTTGCAGCGAGGAACCTCCTCTGGTAGTGACCCATCATCCTACAGGAAGAGGATAAATGGCACAGCAACTCCTATTTATCAGGTGCTACTGGCCCAAGCCTGAAGGTCCCATGAGGCAACATAAACACGGGAGGAATTTCAGGATTAAGCTGTTGACTCAGTGCCAGAATGAGTGGGGAACACCACTAATGGTTGTGGGGTGTAACGAGGAAGTGAACTTCTTCCTCTTTGCTTCAGCTTGCAGCAGCTGGGGACACATTTCACGTGGGCAGTGGAGAAAGGGGGTATTTCTGTCTCTGTAAATAGAGGGTGAGGATTAGGCACTGTCATCCTTTGATACACACATGCCGGATGGGTTAGGATTTGCCATCCACCACCTGTGGGTGTGTGCTGCGCTCGGAGCACGGGGACTCTCAGGCAGGATCCCTGCACAAAATCACATTCAGACCAAACTTGCATGAGCAATCGGGTTAGTTTGCATACCCTCTGTTTAATATCTAAAACAACAGATGACAAGAGCTTAGAAACTGTTTGCTGAGTAGTAAAGTGAGGTGTGAGTCATGCATAAAACCAGTGACACCCATATGAGTGTGAACCTTTGCAAACTCCTGCAGTAAGATACAGCTTTGTCAGTGTAGAGCTCAGTGACTTTCCAGAACCGAGCTGAAACCTAGCAGAATATAAACTGACTTCAACTTCAAAGGAATCACTGCAAGATAATGTGCCAAAACAAAGTGCAGCAGAAATTGCAATAGATAATAATTGCTTTTGAGGCTAGCTTTTCAACATAGCTACATTATGATGAATTTTCATGACAATAACATTAGTAGGAGCTGTGTCCCATTCTGCTCTAAACGAGAACAGGAGCTGGCTGCTCACCAAGCTTGTGCCATGTATGATGCTGAAAGGGGCTCTGACCTCCTGGCAGATCCTGAGTTCATTTCTGTCACTTCATGTTGACCAGTCAACCCACACAGAGGGGTTTCTGTGTTGCTGGTCTGTGGGATAGAGCAGAACACTCTGCTATATAGAGCTCAACACTCAGGAAAGATGACCCCTTTTAAATTTGTTTTATTAATACAAATAATAGGCTAATAATAATAAATGGAATTTTAATGGTCTCTAGATAGCAAATTTATGCCATCCCCTTATTTCTGATCTGACGATGGGCTTTGTTTAAACCTCCAGGTGACCGTCCTATATGTTGTTTACTTATTCCAGCTCCACAAGAGCACTACCTTCAAGGGAATGAGAAAAAAATGCAACCTCAATGCATGCCACAGACATTTTACATAGCAAGCAGGACAGCACACATCAAAGAATTTACTATGAAATCATCTTGCAATCAGCATAGGATTGATCTCCATAGACCACTCTTGCCAGCAAGCATGTACTTCATGAGCAGTTACACGCCAGTTTTTAAAACCAAGGGGAAAAAAAATTGTATATTGGGACTGTTTTTCAGCCTGTTTGCTACGTTTTTTGCATTCTGTCCCATGCTGGTTTTACAGATCTTAGAATAAAATGTAAATTAACAACCTGGATACTTTGGCAAAAGAAAAAGCCTAGGTATAGAACATCATTTGTGTTCAAGCCACCAAATACTGCAACAGAAACCCTGTTTACAAGTCAGTTCTTTTTTTATTTTAAATCTTTCTGAGGGGAGTTATGTTATTTACCATATATAATATATATATATAAAGTATATAGAGAGATTGTTTATTTGTAAATAAAAAAATCCTATGGAGAAGAATGTCAAGTTTTCACACTTTAAAAACAATCATCAACATAAAGCCATGTTTAATGCTTGTATAATGTGATGCAATAAACTTTAAAATAAATTATGCATATGAAATATTTGCTGTTTGGCATTCACGAGCTCTTTTCTTTTTACCTTATTTGTTCAGAAAGCAAACAGACCAGTTGGGTGGAAGCAAATCTAAATCCAGATGAAAAAGGGCCAAAATGCTTCACTACTTTCCCTCTGTGAATCCTTTGTTTATTCACATAGTCAAATTTTCTTCCTTTTGTGTTCTTTAGTTCTTTTTAAAATGTTCCTGTTTGGTTTTGTCTCTTGACCCTGCCAGGTGCTGCATGTAATTTGGACTGTGTGGAGAGCTCCCACTCCCATGGAAATCATCATCTTTGAGCATCCTGCATTTCTTTGCTGGGTGAGCTTTTAGGTGGCAGAGATGAAGAATCAGGAGTGTGATGGAGACACCAAGAATTATCTTACTGCTTTTACACAGATGACGCCCTGACTGAGAATTCAACTAGCAGAGAATCATAGAATCATAGAATGGCATGGGTTGGAAGGGACCCCAAGGATCATAGAGCTCCAACCATCATCTTTGTGGCCCTCCTCTGTACCCTCTCCAGCAGTTTCACATCTTTCTTGTATTGGGGGCCCCAGATCTGGACACAGTACTCCAGATGGGGCCTCACGAGGGCAGAGTAGAGAGGGACAATCACCTCCCTGTCCCTGCTGGCCACCCCTCTTTTAATGGAGCCCAGGATACCATTGGCCTTGCGAGCTGCAAGAGCACACTGCTGGCTCATGTTAAGTCTCTCATCCACCATGACACCCAGGTCCTTCTCAGCAGGGCTGCTCTAAAGGAGCTCTACTCCCAGTCTGTATCTATGTCTGGGATTCTTCTGACCCAAGTGCAACACCTGACACTTGGCAGTGTTGAACCTCACTAGGTTCCCTTGGGCCCATCTTTCCAGCCTGTCAGGATCCCTCTGGATGCCTTCCTTTCCTTCTAGTATGTCAACCACACCACTCAGCTTGGTGTATATAATACTCCGCTTGGACAGTATATAATCCCAGAGGAAATATATTACTCAAAATTAATTGCTTTAATTAGTTATGCCAATTAAAGCAAGAAGCATACAGAAAAAGTAAAGCAGAAAGAGTCACATTCTAGTTCTGCAGCAATCTCATGAGGTTAGCAAGAAAAGGGGTAGTTGGCAGGGTCATCTGCAAAGCTGAAGAATGTCTCTAACCTTCTTCCAGTAAGCTATTCTCCCCAGTGAAAACTCCTCTTTTGACACTGCAGTTGTGGACCAAAAGAAATCCCCTAGCCAAAGCTTTCAGTTCATATTAAAATTAGTTAAATGACTGCTCAGTGCTCAGAGAGCAACTTCAACCAGAAGTGAAGGTAAGTTGGTCATTTACGTGTTTTCCCTGTTTAAACAACTAAGTGAATTCAAAGCACTGAGGGAAAAAAACCACCCACCTCTCTAAACTGTGACAACTGGGAAGATTAGTCTTCCTGAACAAAACAGGTAGACATTGCAGATCATCTGAGACAGTTTGAGGCAGTATCAGTTACAGAACAAACAGTGATCCTGGCACAGAGTGGTGCAACCAGGGTGACGCTGACATGGTTTAACGCAGCAGTGACCAGTCACCCTCCTGAGACGCGTGTTCCGATGGAGGCTCAGCATGGTGTAGCTGTACCCGCGGGCACATACGTGGGCAGTTTGCTTACTGTGTGCAGGTACACAGAGGCACATCAGTCCATTTCGGCCCTCTGCAGCAGAGTGGAGGTACCTGTACTTACCTTTTTTCAGACCTGTGAGCTGAAAGTACCTGGTAAGTACAAGTTGCTATACTCTAAGGCTGAAGAACTATTCTGTAGCACAAAATGGAGCATCAAAGCACAAGGCTGTATCAGCTGCACTTACCTTCTGAAGCTTCAGAAGCATAGCCAGCTTGTTCACTCGGTGGAACAGCTGTCTCAGAGTGACTAGGATAGTCCTGGAACAGAGACCCCTGTCCTGTATCCCAAAAGACTTTATTCAGGATGATATCATTTGTCTCAGATCTTAGCTGTAGGGACACAGGATGTAACTCACAGGATCTATCATGCTCGCTCGCAGCCCTGCCACACAGTGGATCCAGGCATTTACCTGCTCACAGAGCTGCATCAGAGGGATCAGAGGTAAGGGGCTGGCCCTAAACGCTGCACTGGATCCCACAAATCGAGTGCTCCAGGAGACAAAGAGGAAACCTGCCTCCATCAGGAGTTTTGCACTGGGTTAGCTGATGGACACATGCCCATGGTGGCAACCCACACAGGGTGCTGCCTGGCCTGTCCTACTCTAGTAGATGTCTGCTCCTTGGAGCCTGATTTTTCTTCCTAATGTTTTCTGATCCTGTCAGTTCTTCTTAAGCAGTAGATCATCAAGAGCCCTCTGTCAGTGGGGCAAAAAGTAATTGATTTAGATGCTTAAGGGCCTAAATCAAGGTAGATAAACTAACACTGTGTCACATTCCAAGTTACAGTAGCTCAGCACCTGGCACTAATGTCGCATCACTTTTAGAAAGCATTTAACACATGCAGTCAAGTGTTTCATTTCATTCTCAAGTATGACTGCTTTATAAGCTTCACAGCTCGAATTTCCTGCTATGGTTTTTATTTTCCAACTTGATTCTGCTCCCATGTATAGCCACAGAAAAAAGTCTGCAGTACAAAAACAACACGGTGGGTCAGAGCCTGTTCCTTGCCACACCAGAAATCATGCAAGATAAGGAAGAATTGGGGGTTTCACCCTCCCAAACCACAAGTAAAGCACATGGTCTGGAGCGGGTGTGCTGTTCAGCTTCTCTTGGCAGCTCAGCCAGAGGATGGTCCAGCCCAATGCCCTGTAGCCCTGGAAAAGCCATCAACAAATGACAACCTCTGGGATTCCTTCCCCACCCCAGGGGGTTGCCCAGTGGACTTAGGCCGCCTGCAGAAACACAGGATGTGCTTTTGTCTGACCTGGAACAACTCTGAATGTGAATGCCCAGATGGACAACAGGGACAGTATGAACAAAGATGGCTACATGAAGTTTCAGCTCACATCTCCACAGGTAACAGCAGCATGAAGTGCAGATGCAGCCTTCCCTCTTGTGTGGTACAGCAAAGAGGAACCTCTTCCTGCATTGACATCTCTGCTGCACTATGCCCAGCCCGGTGCCAGAGCCGTCCTAGGCCAGCACGCTAGGCATGAAGTAGAAGTCTACTGTGGTTCTGATATATGGCATTGAATAAAAAGCCCAAATAGCTCAGTTGCTTCATGAGGGCCAGCTCTGTAAAGATAAAACAAGGCAGAAGAAGGAGACAGGGTCTGAAGGGAAGAATATAACTGGCTTTTGCCTCTATCCATCACCATCTCTTGTAGCTTCCAACAGTCAGCACAAAGAAAAAGATGCAGGTAACTGGAGAACAAGTGGCTTAATAAAAACACTCATATATGACAAAACCAGCAGAATAAATATGGTCTCAGGATCAGTTGTGCAAAGGAACCAGAAGGCACTGAATGCACTTCCCCTATGACAAAAAGGCCCACTGTTTCTTGCAATCTGATAAGGTCCTGCAGCCCTAATCTCTCCATACTTTCACTGCCTTAAAAGAAAACAAAAGAAACAAACCAGAAAAACAGCCATGTCTGGGGGAACAGTGCTCCTACCAAGTAAAAAAATTACTCTGAGAGTGAACTGAGATTAAAAGCAGAGATTTTTCCAGGAGGCTTAAGAGTACCAGGCAAATATTTCGCAAAGAAACATTGCCTTAAGGCCTGCCACCAAGACCCAGAGTGAGAGAGAGCGAGGCAGTGCAAGAAAGACCTGATTCCTTTCTTGATGGATGTCAAGTTTATGCAAGGGTGACAGCGACACAAAGCTCATCGGGTGCCTGCCCATGACCCCAGCAGGGCTGGTAACTCGACCGGTACAGGAATGTCAACATGAACAAAGCTGTCCTCCTGGGCTGACGTGGCCCCCTGTCATATATGATGGCTGTTGACTTCGTTCGTATTGCTTGCAACATCCATTTCGATGTGGTTGAAAGCAGGGTTGTCAGTTCCTTTGGTTTCCAAGGTATATGGTTTCCAGTTCAACACTTCCACTTTCTCTGGCTAAAAAAACAAAAGACAAAGGCCATGCTGTGAAGGAAAAGAAACAGCCTTCCTCTTGTTGACCTGTGGACCAGCAGAGTCAGGCCCAATGTACAGGGTGCCTTGAAGGAAAAGGCATCATGCTGACAGCACAGATAGATAGTTAGTTATTCATTGCAGTAGCTGGCATTTTTCTAGGAGCATGGAAAGTTTCTTACTGCATAAGGTACTAGCTGTGCAAAATGTTCTTCGCACATAAAATGTTCCTGTCCTGCAAAGTGTCTGAAGTATTTTTGGGTGTGCAAAGTACTAATTGCTGTTTTCATGCCTAGCAATCTGTCACCAACAGACCTTGAGCTAATGACTCCCAAACCCTTAGTCCTTGCCCCATCTCTGACACAAAGAGCAAATCAGCATGCATCATTGCTTTGATGTTCCACCTCTGTATAACATAGTGAGATGTTGAGCTCTTCATGTGCAAGGAGTTGCTCGGTTCCCCTGCATGCTTTTTCCCAACAACATTCTGTATGATTTGTGATGCCAACTGCTGTTTCACCAGCTCCTAGCTGTGTAACCAGCCAGATGCTTGTTTCTGAACCTGGGCATAAAGTACATGGCTGTGGACACTGACTTCCATGTGGGGGGATATTTTTTAAAAGACTTTAGGGATTAAATTCCCAGATAGTGAAAACAGGTGTTGGCCCATTGAAGAAAAACAATGAATGACAATAACGGGGTAGCTGGTCCCCAGTCCTGACATGGGCAAACAGCATTACAGCAGTATTGTAAAAATCCCTTCCTGTCCCTGGTGTTCATATCCAGGAGCTGAAATCCATGAGATCATACTAAAAGGAGTTGTCATAGAGGGAAGGATATTTTGCAAACCAGACCATCTCAAAGATATGATCGTTGCCTCTAGTGCACCACTTGAAAAGCACTGAAGAAAGCTGAGCCTGAGTGTTCAGCATCATGATGATACTGATTGAAAAGTGATCTATAGATTGTTTGGAAAAAACCCACCAAACACCCCCCTACACTCTACGTTCTAAGGGATGTTATTACCCAATAATATCTCCTTTTTCTTATATCTTAGAGATGGAGCTAGGAAACAGATACACTGACTAGAAAAGTTTTCTCTCAGAGAGTAGCCAAAGTTGCAAAAAATCCAGACTTTGGAGAACACATGTTTACAAACAAAGGAAGCTTTGCTGAGTCCAAAGTGTGCCTTGGGCCAGCTTCCAAGAGACTAGTAAAGGAGTATTTTGGCAGAAACCAGGAGAACAACAGTCCCTTGTCTCAGCTGCTGCCCTGTTGTTCACTGAAGTCAAGCTGTGGCCAAACATAGCTTCCCTGCCTACACCAGCTGCTTTACTCCTACCTGCCTTGTGCTCTGCTACTGCCTTAAAGCAGACAGTCCTATCAGGCAGCATCAGGTGCTATTCATCCTGGTGGGAAAAAATAAGCCAGGGGCTGTTTGCTTTTTCCCTGGGAGGAAAGACTGATTTAAATCAGAGATGCATGATTATACTTACTTTCTCAGATTTAGCCCATGAGAAGTTGGACAGGAAATCTTCCCTGGTCAGCAGGAATCTATGATCTATGTTCTGCTTTAGTCCTCCTGCAAAATAGGCAGGTGTCAGTCAGCCAGGTTTCCACATGCAAAGGGTATGTCAGAGCCCAGCTACAGGCACCAGGCTGGGTGAGCAGGACAGAGCCATGCAGCAAAAGCCAATGAGGAGTCACAGGCCTTAGGGATCATTTCTTTGCAATGATGTATACAACCTGCACCTCTCAAAACATAAAATGATCCCTCAAGGCCTATTTGAAATGCCTTAGCCATTTCCCAGAGTTTTCTAGACTGCTCCCTCAGGTTACTGTGACAATCATCAGAAAAGGAAGAATCCCATGCTATGATACCTGGGACCACCCTGCCAGTCCAGGAGCTGTGGTACCAGGGAGCCTGAGCCCCAGTTCTCAGCTCCCTGTCAGCAAGACTCCAGAGTCACCATCAGTTTTTCTAGTAAGTTATTTAAGGGCAGCCCCAAGGTGGTGAGATGAGGGTTAACAGGATGTTTGGGCATTTTTACTGCATGAAAGATTAACTGCTCTCTTGTGGGAATGTGTGTGGGGAAGAAAGGAGATGCAGGTGCTGGGAATTGGCTTTGATTGCCACCTGAGGCTTCTATGGGATCCTGCTCCACAAAAAGCAGAGTGATAGTGTGGTTGGGTCAGTTCTCTTGGGTTTCTGTTTCCTGGGCTGAGGATTTTTCATGTGGATTGCCTGTGCTGTCTGGTTTCAATGCTTTGCAGTTAATTGATGACCTGATTCCAAGCCTGGTAAGAGGCAAAATTTGTCTACAATTGCTACTGTAACAATAGAAG